>APFE030709608.1:105664-247516 GCA_000404065.3 Pinus taeda
AGATATGGAACAACTTTGAGTAAAGCAGATCTTTACTCAACCAGAGTGATGAAGATGATGAACTTAAGAGGTGTCAAGCAGATCTTGACCTCTTTTGGGGATGTTAGTTAGTGATCGGGAGAAAAGCAGAGAAGGGGAGTTAGTTATACCTCATTTGAGCCTTTTTTCTTACAAAACTTTGCTGATTATGTTCTGCATGATATGATGCCTGCAAACTTGGAACTTGTCAGCAATTCAACAACCTCAGAACTACCTACCCAGCCTACTTGCCTAGCATTTTTTCTTCTATTGCTTGGGGTGCACTTAGACTTGCAAACCCAACATGCATTTTTCTTTTGATGCTTTCCTATCTACATACTACCCTTATTTCTTCCAGAGCCCAGATTAAACTGTTGGACTTCTGCCTACTTATCTAAGGAGCTGCTCAAGATTAAACCTGTTTGGACAGACTTTCAATCTCTATATTCTAAACATGGAATTTAAACCTAGGGAGACCGACAAACTGTTTGGACCTCCCTTTAACTAACAGTAGCGATACCAGGAAACTTTACAAAATTTGAAGGCAATTGCATGAATCTTGAAGTAGCCTTCTTCATGTGGAGACTGTTTGAGCAAATATGGAGCATTGCAGCAAGCAAAGTAAAACATATTTGGCCTGTGAAATGCCAATCATGAAAAATGCATACCTGCTACAGCACGAGCTAACACCTCCAACCATAGACACCCATCAAGAACTAAGAACAAAAGTTGTTTGATGACCAATACTGTCATCGAGCTGCAGTTGTAGTGTGAAACCCAAAACAAGTTGAGCAACCCTGCCTTGTCTACTCCTATGAGCCACCTCCGCGGCTCTAATGCAGTCATTCCAATGTTTGTATTGATGATGTGGCACATCAACTGCTCGGTCACTAGGTGTGGGAACTTCTCGTGGTCAGCCAAGTCCCAGTCTTTAAGTTTTAGCAGTGGCACCCAAGCCAAGCGCGGTTCATTGAAAACAATATCATACAGCAACAGAGGGGTTTGCAAGGGGGTCTTGCTTTCATCAGTTTTTTTCAGCACCTTGGTCTTGGGCTTCTACGGAGGGACATACTTAGGCAATTGAGTAATAGGGTCTGCACTATGGGCTTCATCCTCCTCTACTTCAACTCCCACATCCTCATCATCCAACAGGATGTCTTCAATGTCTTCCTCCTCTGGCTCCAAATTTATGGCCTTGGCTTTCTCCTGTGCAATGGGTTTTGGTGGGCTTCTCCTTGGCAATGCATGCACCAACATGGCAGGCTACTTGCCCTTTTTATCCTTCATGGTCTCCTTGGTTGGGATCGCTTTGGTCTCGACATTCTTGGTGATTTAGGGACTTCAGCTACTACCTCGGTAACCTCTAGAGCAGCTACTTGTCCCTCCATCTCAACTTCCGGCACCAACTCCTCCGCTTCGGTATCTATGGCTTCTATGGGTGCCAGCATGATTTTCTGCAGGAACTCCTATGTCTCCTTCGGAAATGTCTAAAATACTTTACTGGCTATCAAAAGTTCATAGTGTTCGCGATTCATGTGTGCTCAACAACTCAATTCTCAAAATTCCAAGTGTTCTTCGTTGGACAACCACTTGTAATTTATAGGGCATTTTGAATTCAAATTTGACCGTTCCCCCCAAATTCGGTTCATTAACGCCGGATTGGTGGCTAATTTTTAAGGATCTGACCCATAAATTTCATCCTAAATGCTGGCCGCCCACTCCCTTTGGCCACATTTCTACCGTCAAATCGTGAATAGTGACTTTAATGGTCACTTTTCGGCATACCTGCATGATTTATCCATGGGTAGTGCAACTCCCTTCGTGTTGCCACGAACCCTGTGACACTTCCTTGCTTCGCATAATCCTCCCATCACGCAGCTCCCCAACCCAAGAAGTGTATTTTATAGTCTCGCACCTCCTTTCAATTGCCTGGAGCGTTAAGACTGTGCAACCTTCATCTAGTCACATAGCACACAAAATCCCAGATTCAACATTAGTTAGCCAAAAAAATCCCTACACTACTGGCCCTTTCGGCATCAGCCCATGGAGCACGGACCAAAGTCTCACCCAAAGCAGTATGGGGGGATGCTGGAACCAAGTTTCCGCACCCTGAGATGGTCATGATGTCAGTTTATTCCCCCTATTCTTGGTTTCGTCCAAGTCGTTAATTTATAGGGCTCTCTCTTCCTAACCTCTTATTCCCCCCTTTGATACCTCCGCGAAAGGGTACGACTAGCCTTCACACATCCCTAACCTTCGATTCAGATACTTTCACGCTAGTAAGGTAGTGTACTGTACAGATTCCCAAACTAGTCAAAGTTTCTTACTTATCCTATTAAACAAATATAGTTAGCACCGCGTAAAGATATGTTCTTAATTGCGTTCACTTAACCAACGTAATTACATACATTCACGTATCATATAGGAATTATAATTGAAATTCATACACAATACGACAAGATGCATTAATCGAAACAAAGACACAGAATTCACAGAATAATTCTCTTTATTGATATCTTCAAGTGATTACAGAATCTATCCACCATGTGCACACAGCTATAAGGGTTCACGCACTTAGCTACGGACATCCACCCTAGGCCTCTGCGCACTCAGCAGCAGAGCCTCTACCTACACTACGACCTAAAACTTAGACTTCTTACTTCAAAGCTATGACTATCTAAGACTCTTCTCCCTCCTACCTAGAACTTACTTACTTAGCTCTTTTTACACAATCCCATGGTCCACGAACCATGGGTAGATCTTTTACAACCGACTTTACTTTACAAAACTAAGGGCGGACAACCCTTTATGACTTATGAAACCTTCGCACTCCTTGACCACAAAATGTGGAGTGTTTACAAGTTTATTACCAAATTTGACCCAAAACATGGGCTTTTAGCCCCAAAACTGTCCTTGGGGGATCCCGTTCCCAACTCTAGGAAAGGGACGACAACCTCAAAGAGTAAATAATGAATATTATCTCTTGGAACTGTAGGGTATTATGATTTGGGAAAAGAATATCAGAAGTGAAATCACTAATACAAAAGGAAAGACCAATAGTCACCCTCCTCTAGGAGATGAAGTTGGGTGAGGCAAAACTCTACTCACTTCACTCCAAAATTTGGGGCCACAGCAAAATGATAGTAGAAAGCTCAAGAGATGCTTCAAGAGGCCTCTACATGATGTGGAATCCAACAAAATTGCAACTGGTAAGCTCCATAAAAACCACCCACTGGATTGCAACTACATTTCAAATTTTAGAGATGCAACATAACTTCATTGTGATCAATGTATATATTCCTGTTCATTTTAGAGAGAAATAATATTGCTAGAAATCCATGTTAGAATTAAAAAATACTGATTATGGATGAAACTATCTATTGTGAGGATATTTTAATACCACAATGGGTAAAAAGGAGAAAAGGGGAGGTTTAATTGTAAGGGATGCCTTCCAGGAGAATATGGAGGACCTAATTCTCAATCTAAACATGTTTGATTTGAAGCCCCCAAAATTTCTCTATACTTGGAATAATAAACACACAGGACTAGGCCATATTTCTACTCGGATTGATTGATTTCTCACCTTAGATAGCCTCCTCGTCTTAAATATTTTCCTTAAATCCTTCATTCTCTTGTGGTGTGGCTCGGACCATCACCCTATTAGCCTCCTTATCTCCTCATCCCCCAACCTTGGTCATATACCCTTCTAGTTCTCCCCTTTATGGTTTGACTCTCCTAAGTTCTCAGAATTGGTCTCCCTCTCTTGGTAAGAGTGGGTTCAGGGTAACTCAATTTCCATTTGGGAATCAAAAATCAAAAGGTTAAAAGGTGATATCAACAAGTAGCTAAAATAAAATGAATCAGAAAGGAAATATGCCATAAAGGACATGGAAGGAAATTTAGCCTAATTGTAGAGGAAAAATGAGACTGCCTAGGTGAACCTTTCAGACTTCCAAAAAGAATATGAAATCTTCAAGACTCTTGATGCCCACCTCATAAGAGAAGAAGAGTACCCGAGACTAAAATCTAGAAACAATTGGCTCTTGGCTGGGGATAAAAACACAAAGTTCTTCTATAAACAAGCAAATTTAAGGGAAATAAAAAACAACATATCTCAGATCCATCATGGGGGGCAAACACTAACAAATTTTTAAGACATAAAGAAAGTCACGGTGGATCACTTCAATAGACTTTATCAAGTGGATCCACTGAGATACACTGAGAGTGAGGCTTTCTTCCTGCAAAATACCCCATCGTTGGTTACGACAGAGATGAACATCACATTAGCCTCCTCTCCATCACCCCATGAGATTAAGTCAATTTTTTTCTTCTTTTCCACTGATAAGGCCCCAGGCTTGGATGGCTTCTTAACCAACTTATATAAAAAATTTCGGGAGGTGATAAGAAGAGACTTGTGTTGTAGGGTTGGATACTCCTTCAAGGTATGTATTATGGGAGGGGGAATCAACACTTCATTCTTGGCCTTAATCACTAAAGACTAAAGCCCCTATTCCTTCTCTAGATTCCATCCTATATCCCTCTGCATTTTCTCATAGAATATTATCTCCAAATTTCATGCCTCTAGGCTCAAACCCCTCCTGCCTCTTTTGATCTTGACCAAATAGAGAGGGTTTGTTTTGGGTAGACAAAATTTTGACAATATTATTTTTCTTCAAGGGGCTATAGATTTCAGCTATAAAAGAGGTGA
The DNA here is from genome assembly GCA_000404065.3 of Pinus taeda. Lineage (NCBI taxonomy): Eukaryota > Viridiplantae > Streptophyta > Pinopsida > Pinales > Pinaceae > Pinus > Pinus taeda. The sequence continues at coordinate 110,391 of APFE030709608.1, forward strand.
TCAAGGAATGATAATAAAATTCAATATGGAAAATTATTTTGACAGAGTTAGACATAGTTTCTTATTGAAAGTACTGAAAAATATGGGATTTGATAACCTTCATAAGGTGGATTGGCCTTTGCATCTCTTCTCCTTGGATCACACCTTTAGCCAATGGTAGGGTGGCTAGATTTTTTAAAGCCTCTAGGGGACTATGCTAAGGCTTCCCTCTCTCACCCTTTCTCTGCATAATTATGGTAGACGCACTGAGTAGAATATTAGAGAAAGATCGGGACTCTCACCACCTTCCTGGGATCATATATAAAGAGGGAATTAGAATTATTAACCATGGGTAGTTTTCGGATGACACCATTTTTATTGGAGGTGCCTCTATGGTGATCGACATGTGCTTCAAAGTGAATTTATATCAGTTCCTCAGAGCCTCGTGAGGAGCTACAAATGACAGAAAAAACCATATATACACCTAGAATATCTCCCCTTAGAAAGAAACAAAAATTAAAAATTTTTCGGATTCAAAACAGTCAGGGATTGGAAATATTTCAACTACAGTCCATATCTTCCTAAGAAGAGTGACACCCTATGCTTGGAAAAAAGTCCTTGAAAAAATCAAATCCAAAATGGTGAATTTGAGAGGAATCTAGCTTCATAATGTGGGGAGGAATATTCTTGTGAAATCAGTGTTATTAGCCATCCCTCTGTATAAATTCTCTACCATTCCAACTCCTATGTATGTTCTGCATCAGTTTGGGATTTACACTAGAAAATTCCTCTGGGAGGGAGGAAAGAGAAACAAAAAAATTCCGCTTGGTAAACTGGAAAATTATCAGAGTGCCAAAATGGCATGGAGGGATTGGTATAAGATAACCTGCTATGGTTAACATGGTAATGGGGGCCAAGCTCTATTGGATCCTAACAATGACACCTATGAAATGGTGGGTGAAATTAATGAGATCAAAGTATATGCACCATCACAACAACATAGATGATCAAACGGAGGCATCTCAAGGTTCTCCGATTTGGAAACTAATGAGAAAATCTCCAGATTTCGTCTTGAACAATCTTTGCAAAATTTCGGGTAAAGGAGCTTCAATCAATATTTGGCTAGAATCGATCATGGGACTTCACCCTTTGGATGTGGACCCCTCTCTCAACTCTCTCAGGAATCACATGATGCAGAATGGGGTGGTCCATTTAGATCAAATTTCACATTGGGATCAACAGGGCCTATGGAAGGGGTGGAAAATGGAAAATATCCTAGCAAACTTGATCCCATCAAGAGACCACCTTATTAAAAATATAAGTGGATGCGCCCTTATTGTGCCATCAATGGAGGACAGGTGTGCATGGAAAAAACCCAATTTCTCAATTAAGAAAGGATACTCACAACTTCTTTTCAATGCCCAAATCACTCCAAAGTCCTCAATTTGGAAATATAATGCTATCCCCAAGGTAAATTTCTTCTGCTAGTTGTCAGCTCATAAAAAAATTCTCACTTTGGAGAATCTTTAGAAAAGAGGTTTCAGTGGCCCCTCCAAATGCCCCCTATGTAAAAATTCAGAGGAAAACATCCCACATTTCTTCCTCCACTGCCCATTTTTTAGAGTTGTTTGGTCGGTGGACCTTGGTCTACTTTTCCTTAGAATAAGGTGGCCCGTTGATCTCCTTTAGTTCTTTGACTCCTGGCCCAAATTATATGTGGCTTCCCTTAAGGCCAAAATCAAATGCAAAGAGATCTGGATCAATCTTCCCAAGTATGTTTATTGGAAGATATGGTTATCAAGAAATAAGGTGATCTTCAAAAATACTTGTACGTGAGCCAGAATCACTGCTCCTAAAGTTCTATCTTCTTGTTTTGAATTTCACAGACCTACTATGGAGCCTTCTATGGATCACGAAGAAGCTGCTTGGATCTCACCTTGTGCTTGCCCTCCTGCCTCCACGTCCTCACTGAAAATACCCGCTCCTCACTCTTCTTAGATTCTTAGACTATCTAATGAAGGGCTTGTAGAATGGATGAAAAAGTCAAATAAGTGGACTCTCCAATTTGATGGTGCCTCAAAAGGAAATAATGGGGTGTAGGGAGGGGGAGGAATTCTCATTAATCCTGAAGGAATAATTGAAGATATATTTTCTTGGAGTTTGGACAAGAAGAAAAATAACCAATAAGAGGCCTATGGAATATACCTCAGTCTCACTTTAGCTCAACAAAAAGGAATCATGGATATCAATATCCCGGGGACTCCCTTCTGATCGAAAAACATATGAACCACAACTCTGTAGCTCGTAACAACAAACTGAATCAAATTCTCAAGAGAGCCCAGGGTTTTCATAATCTCTTTGGGAAACTGATTTTTTTTCACATCCTAAGAGATCAAAACAAGGAAGTTGATATGCAAGCCAATGTTATGTAACCATCTCACAAAAGTTAGGTAACCAACTCATAAAATAGAAGAAAATATAGATCAATGACTTCAAAATCAACCTCTTCAAGGGGGAAACCTCCTTTACCTTACACAAATGAACAATTCTTGGATGATACAAATGACAGGACCTCCTTTCTATATATAGGAGTCTAAGGGGTCCCAATACAATCAAAGGCTACATAACAATAATATTGTCAAGGCACAACAATAACAATGTTGGGATTTTATGGGGCACAATGATAACAACATGGGGACTATATGGGCACAATAATACAATAAGGGGGTTGCACTAATAACAATAAGGGGTTGCACTAGTAGTATAGGGACATAACATGCCCCTCTCCTTCAAAAAGTGTTGTCCTCAATGCTTGAGTAATTCTAGATGCTTCTTTATAAAAATCCCATCCTCCCACGTGGAATATTCAGTGGTGAGTTCTTCTACTTGATGATATACTCTTAAATTGATCAATTTCATTGTTGTCGATTTATTGTTTCTCTAACTTCTTCAAGTTCCAATATGATTTTTCCTTCCTCGTCAAGTTCTAGCAATCTTGTTTGAACTGGGATCTTCTCACCTATAACATTCTTTAAGCATGAAACATGGAAAACTGGGTGCACTTGGGAAGATGCAGGAAGCTCCAATTTGTATTCCATAATACCAATCTTTTCTAACACCTTGTACGTACCATAATACTTTGGTGATAATTTACTATCCTTCTTAGCTTGCTTGAGGGACATTTGTTTGTATGGTTGTAGGTTTAGAAATACCTAGTCACCTACATCAAAAATTCTTTTGCTGCGATGTTGATATTCCTGTTGTTTCCTTCTATTCTGTGCCAAAGTGAGGTTATCCTTTAAGAGTTTGAGAACTTGTTGTTGATGCTCAATGTGATCTTCCACCGCTTGAATCTTAGAATTTTCTTTTAGAGATGATGTGATGGATGGTGGAAGATATCCATTAAGTGCCATAAATGGGGTTATTTTTGTTGCAATATGGAAGGAAGTGTTATACCACCGTTCATCCAGAGGCAACCACTTGACCCATTGTGTCAATTTATCATATACAAAGAAAACGAATATATCCTTCCAAACATTTTTTCACTATCTTAGTTTTCCCATTAGATTGAGGATGAAAAGATGAGCTATGGACTAACTAAGTACCTAGACAAGAAAATAATTCTATGATTTTTTTTTTAGTGAAAATGGGATCTCTGTCACTTACAAAAATATTTGGGTTTCCATGTAGCTTTTGAATTGTTTCCATAAATACAGTAGCAATTATATTGGCTTTAAATGGATGAGATAATTCACAAAAGTGTGCATATTTAGTAAGTCTATTAACTACCACCATGATGACACTCTTTCCTTTGGACTTGGGTAAAACTGTGATAAAATCCATTGAAACCTCCTTCAATAGTTTCAACACCCTATCAACATGTTGAACATGATCCTTCTAAGAATTGTTGTAGATTAGTATATCATCAAAAAATACTAACACAAATTTTCTAAGGAAGGGTTTGAAAATGGAATTCATCAAACCTTGAAATGTGGAAGGTGCATTGGTAAGGCCAAAAGGCATGACCAAAATTCACAATGACCCTCATGAGTTATAAATGTTGTTTTTGGAATGTCTTCAGTCTTCATTCTGATTTGATGATATCTTGAATGAAAATCCAACTTGGTGAAGTAAATTTCTCCATGTAATTCATCCAATAATTCGTTAATGACATGAATGAGAAATTTATCTTTAATAGTAAGCTTTTTGAGCTCCCTATAATATGGGCATATGTGCCATGATCCATCCTTCTTGTGTACCAATAGCACTGGAGAAGAGAAAGAACTTTGACTAGGTTGAATCATATCAACCTATAGCATTTATGCAATCATACATTAAATTTCACGCTTAATGTAAGGCTTGATGTTTGGGGGAACACTTCTTGGAATCAAATGAATAGCATGATCATGATAACGAATAGGTGGGAGGCCTTTGGGAGTCTCAAATACCTTGGAATGATTGTCCAAAACTTTTTGGAGATCTAGAGAAATAGATAACTTTGATGTGGGAACCTCTAGTGAACACAATTGTGCAATTATGCCCCATGGTTATTTATTTAGAATATTTGTCATGTTGTTAGAGCTGATTATCTTTCCCGGTTTCCCTAGAATACCCCTTAATTCAACTTCCTTTTCTTAGCAAAAAAAATTCAATAAAAGTTCCTAAAAATTAAAATCTATTGTACCCAAAGATTGTAGCCATAGGACTCCTAGTACAACATCAAAACGACCCATTGGAATGGAAATAATTGAACTATTCATTACATATTCTCCCATGGATAACTTGATATTATGGCACTTTCTAGATAAATTTATGGTCCCTCCATTTGCAACCATTAATTGACACTTTGGTGCTGGATATAGGAAGAAATTTAATTCCTTTGCTATATTACAATGAATAAAATTATGGGTACTACTCAAATCAATCAACACTATTAATTTTTTCTTCTTGATATGCCCTTCTATCTTGAGAGTTTGAGGAGTGGTAATTCCTGTCAATGCATTACAAGATATGGTCATATTCATTTATTCTTTCTCTAGTATTGGTTCCTAGTGTATATCCTCTTCTTTTAACGTTTCATGTTCCTTTTCTTACTCCTCTTCCCCATCGATGTAAATTAATTTCTTCTCAACACACTTATGACCTTTAGTGTATTTTCTATCACAATTGCAACAAAGCCCTTTTTCTCTTTTTTCTTCCAATTTTTGTGGTGTCAACCTTGTAGGTGGTGAAAGCCTATGAACAACAACACTTCCATCTTTATAGTTATGAGTGGTAGGATTCCTTATCACCACAATGTTTCTTTCAATTTTTCTTGCCAACCTGTATGCCTTCTCCAATGAATCAGGTTCCCAAAGGAGAACCTCATGTTGGATATTATCATTTAAATTCCCTATGAAGACTTCAATCCTATGAATTTATGGAATATCATTTACCCTTATATTCAATTTTTGGAAGTCCTCAATGTGCTCTGCCATTGAACCCTTTTGTTTGAGATTTATCAATTGGATAAAGAAGGTGTTGCTCTTTGTATCCTCACAATGTTTTATAATTTACTACATGAAAATTGACCAGGTGACAAGTGGTTTACGAGAACAAATCCATCTATACCATACAAACCGATTTGGTTCTAAATAAATATGCAATACATACCTTTTGTAGCAATTGAACATCATGTAGATCAAAATATTGCTCCATTTGTAGTATCCATGTTATGAGATCCTTGCCATCAAACTTTCTCATATTGATCTTTGGAAAATGGTTGGTCTTAAATCCAACGTTAGAGTATATTAAATCATTATTAACATTTTTTTTGTTCTCACCATGAATTTCCTTTACTCCCCATTCGCCATTAGTAAGCATTTCTCGTAGAAACTTTGTCAAATCTGTCTTCAAATCTTCCATGTTTCCTTTAAGTTTTTCTTCTATACCATCCATCTTAGCTTCTTGTCATTCATATTAGCTTCCACGACTTTCTTTAAACCATCCATCTTAGCTTCCACACCTTTCTTTAAACCATCCATCTTAGCTTCCATGCCATCCATCTTAGCTTCCACGCCTTTTTTTAAACCATCCATCTTAGCTTCTGTTACATTTTGTGAGAGTGAATTTTGTTGCACTTGGTCTCGTAATTTTGATATATCATGTTGCATTTCTTCCTCTTCTTCATGAGTCATGCTAGAGATTTCAGGTTACTTACTAGGTGTTTCCATTTTCTTTATTTGGGGCATCCATTAATGATAATTATGCTTCACTATGCCTTTTGAATTCCTTCAAACAAAATTTTCAAAACAAACTTATGAAAAATAAAAAATAAAACTACACACCTTTTTCACTTTGTAGGAGCTCGATATTGAATCTGTTGTATATTTGTAATTTCAGATCTCCAAGGTATGAAATTGCGTCCTGCAGTAGCCCTCTGGGTCCTCTTTCCAACCCCACAAGTCTGATCAATATTGTATTATCCAAGGAAGAGTTATGTTAAATCGCCCACGATGACCTAATTATATACTTGTTCAGTAGAGAGAACTTGTATGAAGTGCCACATGTCACTGTTTCGACCTTAGGACCTAAAACTGATACACAGAAAACTACAGTTTGTCCTCCTTCTGTAACATTTTATAAAATTTCAATCTGATTCTTAGAGAAAACGTTATGACGATTTTACCTAGGTCACATGTTTGAGATATAATTTGGGAGCTTGCAAAAGCCCTAACTTCCTTGGATCCATCTTCGAAAATATAGTGAGAAAATATCTGAAATTTGGACCCGAGGTTCATCAAGATTTTAGCTCAAATGGGTGTTAATTTCATCTTCTAAAACTTTGTAGAAAAAAGTTAGAGAAAAAATTCCATGATGACCTGTTTGGAGCAGCAAGACCTTAGAATCCAAAGCTCTGATACCAAATGTTATGTAACCAGCTCACAAAATAGAAGAAAAGATATATCAACGACTTCAAAATTAGCCTCTTCGAGGGGGAAACCTCCTTTACATTACACAAATGAACAATTCTTAGATGATACAAATGACAAGGCCTCCTTTCTATATATAGGAGTCTAAGTGGTCCCAATATAGTCAGAGCATACATAACAATAATATTGTAGGGGCACAAAAATAACAATAGTGGGCTTCTATGGGGCACAATAATAACAACATGGGGACTATATGGGCACAATAATACAATAAGGGGGTTGCACTAATAAGAATAAGGGGTTACATAAGTAGTATAGGAACATAATAGCCAACAAAGCGTGCTAATTGAAAGAAGAAAGCAACAAGGTAAACAAAATAGAGGGTCACTTTCATATCTCCTAAATTCTTTGCTGAATATCTTAAACCTAGAAGTTAATCTTAACTCCTATATAAAAATTCAGAATCATAAGTCAAAAATATTGGTTCTTTTGGGGTTTCATATCCCTATTTCTCCTCTCCATATTGGTCTCGTCCTCTGCTTCAAGGCCCCCCTCCCCCTCCTCTCCCGCCACATCACCCTCATCCCCTCCTCCCTCGCCACATCACCCTCACCCTAGCCCTACTCTCTTGGCCACCTCCTCTCCCGGCCACCTTGGCCTCCATCACTTCTCCCCACTCTTCACCCTTCTTCCTGTCCTCCCCATCTCAGTCACATCCGTCTTCTCACTTACCTCCCCTACCCCCCACTTCATGGTTTCTTTCGTCCACATGACAACCTCCTCCATTTTCCCCATGCCCTCAACTCTCAGCATATTAAAAAAATTGGCATTGGCTTATGCTTAAGTGTGGGAACTTTGTATTTTTCTCCTAAGAGATGGATCCATAATAGGAGCATTCAATGAAAAAACATGCGAAATCTCTTTGAATGAGACCTACATTTACTCCCACAGGCTTGGATCAGATGGTTCACACAAGGGAAGGTAAAATTAGACAAAGCAGAAGTCATTTCAGCAAGTAGGATCATCATGGTGGATGATTGGGATCCAGGAGGTAATCCCACTATCCCTCCCTTCCTCATATGGCTAAGGCTCGAAAAAATCTATAAATGGATGCATAACAGTTTAATATTTTGCAAAAAGAGAAGGTTTATCTCTGTCTTGTTTAGTTTTGGTGTAAGGACCCCTTGACAGGGCCTGTGTAGCTAGGGAATCCAGGGGAATTTTCTGGTTGTGGAGATTGAGGGAAGACATCCTATGGAGTGTGAGTTCTCAATTAGAGAGTGGGTCAATTTCTACTTAGCTGATGATGGTGAGGAAATTGAGGGAGAGTGGGAGAAGTTCAACTTCTATTTGACCATTATTGGGATCCTTTTTGTAATGTATCCAACCTATGATTCAATTGACACAATGAGTCCTTTACATAATGAACTTTCAGTGTCTAGATTTTGGGGATGATTTCATCCTCACTTAAGCCAGATGGCAGGACTTGTAGACAAGAGGAGGGTGATGAGCCCTCCTCAAGTAGAATTCACTCCACCCAACAATGATTGAATTTGTGACAGGATGGCAAGACGTGCAGATAAGAGGTGGATGATGAGCCCTCATCAGGCAAAATTCATACCACCAAACTATGTGATTTTTGTTAAGGAACACTTCGAGCTTAGAGAGGGATTGTCGATTAATCAAAGGTGTCTTTAGCAATAGTAGGAGGAGTTGTATGAGATGCAGGAGAGGCAAATTGAAAATAATCTAAAGATCTGCTAGTTAGAAGATGAAATTGATGCTTTGAGATTTCAAATTGAAGACCTTCAGACGAAACTGAAACGAAAGAACTTTGAGTCTGCAGATGAAAGAATAGGAATATACATCAATATTCCACTTGTCATGGAGGACTAGTCAACTTCTTGTGTCTGTGTTTTGATGACGAAATATGAAAGTATTTTTCTCTTAAATCCGTTATGTAGGGTATATTGTAGTAGTCAAGAAAAAACGATGGAGTTTTTTGTAATTTTGGAAGGGAATTGGGTTTGGATGAACTGCATGCAAACTCTGATGGCCAAGGTTGGAAATGTACTCAATCTATAATTCTCCTGGTTTTTGGCCACAAACAAGCATGGATTAATATAATCTTACTACTCTTTACTGTAAATAAATAAATAAATAAATAAATATATATATATATATATATATAATATATATATATAATATATATATATATAATATATTATATGATATTAATGATGTTATTAATTATTATTATTATTTTAATAATATTATTGTTTATTAATATTTAATAATGTTCTTGTATAATAATTTATTAATTTAAACCAGAGATTGATATTTATTAATTATTATTATTATTATTATTGTTATTTAGCAATTATTTTATTTATAATAATAATAATAATAATATTTTGTTTTTACCCTGAATTTCACAATGAAATTTATTATATAAATTAATAGTCTTATTTTTTAAAATAACATAAATTGAAAAGATTAAATGCAATTTTCCAAGACTATTTTTAAATTATTAATTATTAATTATTATTTTTTTAAAAAATACAATGTTAGTTATTTTACTTTAAAAATAAGCCACTAAGTTAAAAAAAAAAACCACTACCAAGCGTGATCATAAAATTATATTCATAATTTACCTTATTTGATTAATTATTTTATCGATAACTTTAATATCGAAATCCCTAAAAAACATTTCCTAGCCATCCAAATTATTCTTCTTGGAGTTAGTAAAAGATATAATGATGACATACATATATAAATATATATAATATAACAAATTAATCCTTAACCTATATATTAAATTCAAATTGAAATTCGTTTAAATAAAATAAAATAATAATTTAAATAAAATGATAATTTATGCTTTCAATGAGAAAAACAAAATGTCGAACACCGTGACAATTATGAAAATCCCTTGGAATGTATTTAGTCACTTTCATCATGTCATTGACATAATTTCTTTTCGACTTTTACAAACACATGCTTTGAGCAATAATATGAGGTGCACATTGAAAGAGCATCTAGTATTGTTTCTAAATATATGGAAGTCACTTTGAAACACACCTTGAAAATGACTCTGATGCTACCTGCCATTGATCGATGTCCACTAGGTGTTCTCATGGAATTATATGAGTTGGCCTCGCAGGAAAATTCCATTCTATGGGAATGCATCATTTTGTTAGTATTGTAAATGTTTGGAGGATGAAACAATTAGAGATTTCGTAAACAAGAATATAGTACCACGATACATAGATAAATTGAAAATGATTCTGATGCTACTTACAAATTTTCTCTGTCCTTCTGTTGGTTTCATGGATTTATCCTCTTAAATCATTTTTCACTTTCTCTTGAAGCTTCTTTTCTTCTTCTCTCAGCACTTTATTACTAGAAGTTCAAGGAAAAGGGGTATCACCTTATGTGCTATCACTTTCACATCTGAATAGGTGTGATGCCCAAATTATGGCATCTTGTAGTGGCCAATGACACTAAACTTGAAATTACCACAACAGAAATTTCCGAAGTTGCAATAAAAAATCCCATTACAACAAAGACATGATAGAAGTAATGAGCCCTAAAATGGTCAATTCTCAAAACCAAATGTGATATTAGAATGTTGAAATCACTGGTCAATACCAAGTATATAATGTAATGGATCCATATATAATTGCAAATTTTACAAACATCAGTTTCCTTTCTCATATGTTTACAAAAGTTACAAATAATGAGGAAGTTCATGAATATGTGGCCTATAAATTGTAAAACACACAAATTGGAAACCAAAATCAAACGTATATTAATTATTGATCTCAAAGAATGATGTACATAATATACATATAAATGTCTCTCAGAAATGTTTTTTAAGGATGACCACAAACCAATGTGGGAGAACTCAATGTCTCAACCAACACCAACTCTAGAACCTTCATAGTCGTTTTCCAAACAAACAAAAATGTGGTTTTAAGGTGACCACCAACTCTATAATTATCAATGTAGTTCCTCAAACAATTCTGAATATGGAAGTGCTCATTCACAAATAACTCATTCAACAAAAGTTGAAGTCTCTATGGCTACAACTTTGGCTCTAATTGGTACAGGATGTGGCTCAGGCTCTCTTAACAAATATTTGAACCCGTAGCAGACCATTGACAACTCTATCAATTCCCCCCTTGTCAGATATAGGGTGAGAAGATGAAGAATTCTTCATCACTACAAGGCTGGTAAGCACTCTCAAACATATCCTTTGCTATGACTTGTAAATATTGTTGGCTATTTTTGACCAATCCCAAGAAGCAATCCATCTGAAATTTTGTCTCTCTCTTGCAGTAGTCTTCTTTCTGGAACATCTGTATGAATGGTGATTTCTCTCTCCAAAATTCTCACATGGGTGAAGATCAAAACACCGATATTTCACATGTCCAACAACAATGTTGGCACCGATCAATTTGTTTTGGAATGACACCATCCATAAATCCAGCACTACAAAATTTTATAGGTAAATAAAAATCAGGAAGATGAAAAGATATATCCATGTAATATTTGTTATATCCCAAACTCTTTCTATGTTTTTTATGTGTAATCTCTTCCCACGGACTTATAAAAGTTTTAGGAACGATAGGTTTCACATCATGACTTTCAGCTGCACCCAAATTTTCTCTTGAAATACTATGATTCATCCCTGAATGTAGATTAGAATCAAGCTCAAACAAATTGTTGTTATGAACAAACACCAGTTTAGAATCAATTTTTTTCTTTTGAAGTTCGTCTCGCTGTAACTACGACTTAATCTAGAGAAATTCAATTGTCTCCAATGCATCATGTAATCATTTTTTTATATCAACAAGACTTAATTTGTTGACATTATAGTTTCATGAACAGTGGAACTAATGAGATTGTCTAATATATCTAAGACATTTGTAATTTGAGCCATTTTAGTGAATCTTGGGTGCCGAGTTCAACCGAAAATGCACCTGTTTTACAAAGTAATTGCAACAATGTTTTTAAAAATGGTTAAGCTATTACAAACAAAATTATGTCCTCTTCTTTTAAAGATTTAAAATTGTGACCTTTAATATACCATTTATCTATATTAACTTTTCTGACCAACATATCCTTTTCCTTTCTTAATTTTATATTTTGTAAATTTTATAATCAATGCTTAGTAAAATTTAAAAAAATGATGTCAACTTCTTATCTATCATGGCATTCTGATAGCTGGAGTTTAAAATTTCACTGTTGAGGATAGTGGATTCAACTTATACATAAGGCACATAATAAAAAGATTTCTCACCTCTGCATTTGGTGAAATTACACTCATCGATCACAATTGTTGTATCAGTATTGTATAAATTGATTCACCATACATTCAATGTTTCTTTCTTTACTTTTTAAGAACAATCAGCATTAATTCGTGCAACAACTCCCATTCTTAAGGCGGTTTCCATGCAACGCAAATTTAATCTATTCTCTGCATTCAAGGAAAAGTGAGCCAACTCGGTGAGAGCCGAATCAACGATTAACCAAATCATGAATCCTTTGCGTAATATGAGCCAAAAGAAGAAGAAGCAAGGAATGGAATTATATTCCTCCTTATCTTTATCTCTTCAATTGAACACATGCCATAATTTGGATTCATCGAAGGACTCCATGCGAAGTCTTAGCTTTCACTATTACACATATATACATAACATATCGACTTGGCTAGGGGAAAGCGTGAGAGGAAAATCTATATATTTTTCTAAACAGAGAGAAGACATATTTCTAGCATAGAAACATAAAAAGATTCAATCCTCACATGGAAATGAAATTGAGTCCATTAACTCACAAAACCACATCATCACAACTACATTAATGAAATTGGCCAACCAACTTTGCTTCCATGATGAACTTCATCATGAACAGAGTGCACGGGCACAAGCAGAGCACAACCCTCATGACCCCATTGTCATTTGATCCCTCCAATCAATTCCTTTCTCAAACATCACACTCTTTAACACAGAGCAAAGCGCTTGAGTCATCACATGGCATTGATGGTACACAGTTTAGTGTCCTCAAACAAACACATCAACAGTACTACTTCACTCTTATGATACTTTCAAATCTACCAAATGGAAAGGGGATTAGACTTCAGTTGCATGCCTCTTTTTAGCATTTTCCAAAGGATTTAGAGCCATGATTACTAGCTCAAAAGAAAAACTACTCTCTTCGATCTTCCGGCGTCTCTAATGCCTTAACTAGAACCACTACTAGCTCTAGCACTACCCTGCTATAGAAATTCCCACTGTTGATCAACAGATTATGCAATATACTAAAACACAATAAAATATCTACTTCTACAACACTTTGCGGAAGCTTAATCGAATTGAGCAAGATCAAAAGAACACATATAACTGAGAATGAGGAATCAATCACATATAACACAAAAGAAATAACCCGGGGAAAACCTCGGCCTAAAACCCCAATCTTTGTATTATCATACAAGTGGAAATATGTTCGAGTTACAAAAAAGAATGCTCTCTTTGCAAACAAAAAATGCTACTCATAGATAGTCAAAGGCTTCTCCAAACCTTCTCCTCTACACTCCAAGTCTCCTATTTCCTTGCGCAATTTTTCCTGGGGTCTAGTGCTTCCACTTGTGTGAATTCCCACTTCACATTGCTCACTTGGCTCAAAAATAACTGCACAAACCTGAAGGAGATAAATCCTTCTACATAGATGAGTTTTCGTTATAGGAAAAATCCATATAATCGCTATTACACTATCCCTCCTCTGATATCAACTGGGTATTTGTCTAAACTAACATGCGTGAGTTATTTATGAGAGAATACTCAGTTATCTGAAGTGTAGTAGTTACATGCATACAAGCATTAACTAACTGAACTTACATTAATTCAAAAAAATGTTTGAATTAATCTAATTGGACTTGACTCAGTTAACTAGGTCAGCTAATTACAACTCAATATTACAACTCATCCTTATCACTTTAACTAATGGATAAATTCTTCAATTAATGGAGAAACTGTTGCATGTCCCCACATAGACTTAATGTTTGATTTTCCTTAACTAATTAACTCATGGTGAATTAATTTATTATTCTACAAATAGCTGCTAAGATCAATTTCGAATTTTACTTCACTATTTTAGTTCAGGGACTAACTAAAATAGGAATCTATCCCGAATTGCTAAAAATAGATTGCTATTTTTAGAACTTCCATTTTTCATTCCTTGTTGCTTAGTCCAACACTGGTACTTAAACTGCTATTTATAACAATGCTATTTTTAGCATTTCTTGTTGCCATTTTCAACACTCCCTCTTAATGAGAAAGGCTTCAACTCGAACTCGATCCTGAACCTTTGGAATGTTCTGCATGCAACACTTCTGCCAATTGTGGACACTCCAACAAATCTAGAAACAAAAAAACTCCCAATAGACCTCCATGTTGGGCTAGAAACATACTCTGATGTTGAAGCTCCCTCTGTCGCTAACAAGTGCTCCTTCTCTAACCTCTGAGTTGCTACAACATCTCCATGCATCTCGCGCCGTTGCACACCCCTTTGTGCCATCCTACACTAGTGTAACACTCCTGTGCCTCTCGCATTGTTGCAGCCTACTAGCTCTACACAGTCTTGGGACTCCTGCACTGTATCTCTCACTGCCGCTCCATCCACACCCGTCTCTACCCACTCAGCCATTCATGCTACTCCTCATTGGGGATCCCTTAATAAAGTCGAATCAAAGAGGTTGGGTACCTCAAGGATCCTACCCCTATTCCAACCTTCTTGGGACTATCACTCCACATCGCCCCACCTCCTACCTGGAGGTATGGATGCATGTGATCCCTCTGCCCACCTGGCTCGAAATTTCCCCTACTGGAGGTCTCTGCATGAGTGGATGCCTCTACCCGGTCTCCTCTTAGCATCTCCAGTTGTGGCTGCTCCATAACCTCCTGAAGTTACTTCACTAATCGTGGCTCCTCGACAATTGTCTGAGACTTCTCCTGTGGCTGCATGTTGAGAGGTAATGTACTCTCCCTCTCAACCACCAAGGCTCCATTAGTTTCCTTTCTCCTCAAGGCTTTGCATGCATCTTGAATCTCAAGAGCATACAGGTTCTTGACTCGTGAACCGATCTGCTTCACCTATCTAGTGATGATGTGTCTAAGGAAAACCTTTCCCTTACTGAAGACTACATCATAGCCTCTGTCTTCTAGCATCGCGATTAACACCAATTTCTTCTTCAGTCCTGGTACATACTTGACATCGGTCAAGGTAATGTGAGATCCATGCTCCCTCTGAAAAACAAATGTGCCTACACCTGAGATACCACACTTTTCATCATTACCCATCGCGATCTACATCTGGAGATCCTTCTCCTCCAAGGTACTGAACAAACTCTTATCACCGGTCATGTGGAAAGAAGCTCCATTGTCAAGAAACTGACCATTTCCCACCATGGATGAGACCATGCATGTGAAAAGTGTGAAATCCAACTTGAACTATGAGGCCAGTGCCTCACCTTCTGATCCTTTCACAGATCCCTTCTTGGATTTCCTCATTGGACAATTTGTAGCAAAATGACCAACCTCATGACAGCATCGCACTTTCGATTCGTCAAACTTCTTCCCACCATGGGAAGAATTCGAATTGAAATGAGAATCCTTCTCCTTCCCTTTATTTTCTTTACTCGCTAAGGCACACTTTTCTTCATCCTCCTTGGATGAAGTAGATCCATCTCTGGTGCTTCTTCTTATCTCCTCCTGCATCAGATCCAACCAAAGTTGTTCCCAATTTGGCAATTTTTCTCTTCCATTAACTGAGAGTTGGTAGCTATGCCAACTCTTAGGAAGACTGAGGAGTGCAAGACTCACCATTTCATCATCAACGGTCATGATCCCTGCACTTCCAAGCTCATCCCTGCAGGTGGTGAGCTTGTTCAAATATGTAGAGATTGTGTTGCCCTTTTCACACTTGATCTTACGAAGCTTGTCTTTCAACGCCAACTTCCTCTAATTGTTGCTGTTTTGATATAAATCTTTCAATGTTTTCCACATCAAAAACGATGTCTCCTTCCCATGGAGGCTCGAGACAATGTGGTCTCAAACTCCCTCCAGGAGGATTCTCCTTGCTTTAGCCACACATTTCTTCCATCTCGCTAGTTGAGTAGCATTAGTCGGCTTGGGGACTTCTTGATCAATGAATTCCTTTACACCATTATCCTCTAACACTGCCTCCATGCAATCCTTCTAGGATATATAATTCGAGCTGCCATCAAGGGCATACTCAAGTCTTAAACCATTGAACACCATAGGTGAAATAGAGAAGTGATAAGAACTCAATTTCTATATTTAGGAACCAAACTTCGAACTTCTCCTTCTTGTATACTGTTCTTCGCCTTGATCACTTTTGCTTTGATACCATGTAGAAATTCCCACTGTAGATCAATAGATTATTCAATATACTAAAACACAATATAAGATCTACTTCTACAACACTTTGTGAAAGCTTAATCGAATTGAGCAAGATCAAGAGAACACATATAACTGAGAATGAGAAATTAGTCACACATAACACAAAATAAATAACTTGGGGAAAGCCTCGGCTTAAAACCCCAATCTTTGTATTATCATACAAGTGGAAATATGTTCGAGTTACAAAAAGAATCAACCCTCAAGCTGTCTTGCTCTCTCTGCAATCAAACAATTTTGTTCATAGATAGTCAAAGGCTTCTCTAAACCTTCTCCTCTGCCCTCCAAAACTCCTATTTCCTTGTGCAGTTTTTCCTGGGGCCTAGTGCTTCCACTTGTGTGAATTCCCACCTCACACTGCTCACTTGGCTCAGAAATAACTGCACAAAACTAAAGGAGATAAATCCTTCTGCATAGATGAGCTTCCTTTATAGGAAAAATCCATCTAACTGATAGTACATTGTCCCTCCTCTGATCTCAATTGGGTCTCTGTCTGAACTGACATGCATGAGTTATTTATGAGAGAATACTCAGTTATCTAAAGTGCAGTAGTTACATGCATGCAAGCATTAACTAACTGAACTTACATTAATTCAACAAACTGTTTGAATTAATATAACTGGACTTGACTCAGTTAACTGAGTCAACTAATTACAACTCAATATCACAACTCATCCTTATCTCTTTAACTGATTGATAAATTTCTCAATTAATGGAGAAACTGTTGCATGTCCCCACATAGACTTAATGTTTGATTTTCCTTAACTAATTAACTCATGGTGAATTAATTAATTATTTTACAAACAACTGCTAAGATCAAATTCGAATTTTACTTCAGTATTTCAGTTCAAGGACTAACTAAAATAGGAATCTATCCTGAACTGCTAAAAATAGAAATGTTATTTTTAGCACTTCAATTTTTCATTCCTTGTTGCTTAGTCCAACACTGGTACTTGAACTGCTATTTATAGCACTTCTATTTTTAGCATTTCTTGTTGCCATTTTCAACACTTGCCTCCTACATAAGCCACAATTATCCCTCTCTTTTGTGATTTTATAGAATCCAAATGTAGCATCGATCTCATATCGAAAGCATTCCACTGCTATGGACTTAAAATGATTAAGCATCATGAACACGAGCATGTACAATTTATCACAACTCTTTTCAGAAATTACCAAATTCTTCAAGATATTTTGAATATGGCATGAATTTAATCTTAACATTGATAACTAACACAATTATGTGCATGAACTTAACACTGATAACTAGCAGAATACTCTCAGAAACTTGAAATAATAGCCATCCAAAATGCATTCTCAATAGTAATCGACCTCTTATTCATAAAATTAATAATCATCCGACCCATCAAATTAACAATTATGCAAAAATACATTATACAGTTTGAGAATTCATACTGACTATACATTGACAAACTCTTCTTAAGATGACAACTCACCACTTTTGCCAAGTCAGATTCTTGCCACTGTTTCTGGGATCGTTGGAGCTTTCAGTCAGATTGCTTAAAAAAAAATCAAATGTCTGAGAGGAGCACCCACGAAGGTCAAACAGTTGTGGCTCAAGTTATTCAAAAAATAATTTCACCCAGATCTCTCATTCAACATATAATTTCACCCGCTCGCTCACTCAATAAGGAAAAAGAATTAATGGTTTACTTATTCATTAAAGCAGATTAACCTCCGCTCTGATACAATGTAAACCACACAAATTGGAAACCAAACTCAAACATATATTAATTATTGATATCAAAGAATGATGTACACAATGGACATATAAAT
Organism: Pinus taeda; assembly: GCA_000404065.3. Lineage (NCBI taxonomy): Eukaryota > Viridiplantae > Streptophyta > Pinopsida > Pinales > Pinaceae > Pinus > Pinus taeda. Next base: position 128,557 of record APFE030709608.1, read on the forward strand.
ACATGAAGAAACTCTTGATTTAGTTTCTCGGTCTTCTTGGACTCTAATAACCACTCACCATAACAAAAACTAACCCAACCTTAATCCTAAGAATTAGTTGTCTAACATAAATTAGGTAAGTATTGAAGATATTATACTTTATTTTAGATTATAATATTTAAATAATTTATGATGGGAAAGTTGTTATTAATATCCAAGAAAAAGTTGCGATTAAACTTTGTTTGCAAACTTGAATGGTAATAAATAATTAAGAAAATGCATTAATGTTATATTAGAATTGTCTTTGTTGAAGAGTATATGAATAAACCAAATCATAATTTCTCCTCAATAATAATATCTCATATGATAAATTCCTTCTTGAGACATTGGATTGATCAATCTCATTCGAAATTCACAAGTAATTTAATTCAACAAATAATAAAGGTTGGCAAATATGATAAACCAATGCTTATGAAAAGATAATTAAGACAAGAAAGAGAATGTGAGAGGAAAATAGAGAATTAAATGTAATAACAAAAAATTAGGAGAGAAGTTTGAAGGGGAAATGAAGGGTCATGGTTGTTGGTATTTTCCCTACTTCTAGCTCTCCCTATTTCATTCTTCAATATCATTCTTGGGTTTTTTGGCAAAGGAAAGGAGGATCCAAAAACAGAATCAACTTCATTGTAACTCAAGATTTCCATAATGAAAAACTAAGCCCCCATTCGAGGATTGTTTTCATAATTTAGTTTCTGGGGTAAATATGGTGTCCATTTTCTCTTGAGTGGCTTATATATTTATGTAGGTGTGAATTCATTATGTTAAGCTATAATTTATACTTCCTCACTTTTGAAACAGCGTATATATTCTTATTTATTTTAATACTCCCTATAATTGAATATATGAGGAAAATGATGAACTAACTATTGTTTCCAAAAATCTCTTCCCATGCATTTTCTATGAAGCCAATACCACTTCGGATGGCTACCATAGGAGTTAGCCTGGGATTTGAAATATATGGTTGAAAAGAAAGAGTTATTTCTTTTTTCTATATAAGTTTCTAATTCTATTCCTTGGGATCTAGTAATTTTTCCTTTAATGAGACCATTCATCTTCTTTGGGTGAATTTATCCTCCCTTAGAGCCATATGTCCCATCTCTAAGCAATTTTGCATTGCTCTAGGTGAATGTTTAGTTTCTACGAGTTTTGTTTGAATGTTAGGCATAATTTCTCCCTTGTCCATAGGTTGTATGATATTCATATAGGCCACATACACATGTGCATGTCAAGTTCTCTTTCAGTGGGCGTTTAAGCTAGTTGTTAGGCATTTAGATTAATTGTTGAGAAAAATAATCAATTGTTGAGCTAAACTTTCACATGCCTTGACATTATTAGACAATGCGAGTGTCTAAATTTGACCTTAGGTGTTTTCTATCTTCCAGAGTCTATATCCATACTTGGGTGATTTTATACATTATTGAGAGTGTAAATTCACCCCTTAGATTTTTTTCCACATTTATGAGTGTGTAAATTTGTCCCTAGGTGTTTCATTTCCATTGATGAGTGTAAATCCACCCTTGGTCATTTTTCTCTCTTGTTAAATGACTTAGTTCATCCTTTGGTCATTTGTTTACCACCAGAACACTTTAACCTTTTCCTAGGTGAATATACATATTGGTGGCATTTTTGTCTGATGTTGAGAAGCTAAATCTTTCCATAGAACATTTGCTTCATTGTTGGTCAACTTAATTCACTCCTCTAGGAAGTTTTTTCAACTTATAGTTGATTATTTTTGGCATGTGATTTCTAGCTCATTTTTTACACTTATTACTACTATGTTTGTTTCTTTTAAAAATAGACTATAAATGCAATTTTTTATATAGCTAAATAATGATTCCCTCCATCATTGATTATACTATTTCCTTTGTATGATCAACAACTCATGAGTGAACAATATTTAGGTGTATCAATACTTATATACAACAATATTTTGTTTTGTCTAACTTAGAGTTGGATTATGAAGTGGAATACTTTTTTGTTTGCTATGGAAGCTTTGTGTTGCATAATTTGTTCAATATAGAAGTTGTTAAATTGGTTATAAAATCTATTTTCTTTGGCAACTGCTAAACAATCTACATAAGCTATTGCTATGAATGTTATTAAAAAAACTATAAAAGGTGAACTTTGCTATGAAAGCTATTGAAGAGGAAATTAATTCAAATCACATAAAAAAAAAAATCTGAACAAGCATCCATGTTGGTGAGATGTATGGGACATATGAATATCATTTACAAATCACTATAATACCATGGTAGAACCTAAAATACAACTAGGTTGTTATAATTGAAGGGAAAATTATGATAAATGTGTAGGGATAGGGTATTAAACATGTCTCATATACTATTATCTTCTCTCTAAATCACCATATTTCATATGTATATGAGTTGAAATTTCAAGTAGTACATCATTAGGTTAGAGATCCAACATGTAATAAAGTCCTCAAGGGTATGTGTAAAGCCATATACTTCAATGTCTTCAAGAATCTCCACAACATGATCATGTCAATGGTCATTGAATGACACAAATGGACATGACATAAGTTTATGTCTAAAAGATTTACTTTTGAGTTCCCTTCCAAGATCACAAGGTGCATTACAAACATGTCAATTCCCTATGCTCATATTAGGCAAATCACAAACTTTGAAATCTTACATTAATTGGATGCACCAAGAGAACCTCAACAGGGAACTTGGTTAGGGAAAGCAAAGGCTAGATAGGGGGTGGGTGGTGGGTTGTGGGGTGACAGGGGTGTTGGGATTATGGTATATCTTATATAATCCACAAGTATGATGCAAGATGGACACAATTAAAATTGAGAACTTGATTTGTTTTTATATACTTCGTTGCTTGAATAAATGTGGATCTAAGGAGTTGGGCATTCACACTTGGAGAATGTGATAGATAGTATAAGTGCCTTTTGGTGCATGAATACATGAAGGAAAACCATGGGATGTACTTGTTGGGAAAACATACACTAGATGCACTTGTCAAGCAAAACCTTGTTGGGTGCCTTAGGCATACTTTTTGGGCATGTCGTACTTTGGGTGCAACATCATTGAAAATTATATGATTAATAGACAATTCATGAAGGAAGCAGAGGCACCATCAAGCATAGTGGAAGTTGGTGATGTGGGAACTTGGTTCCACCTTAGAGTGAAGGATTTTTCTAGTTGCAATGCCCTCCAACCACCTAACAGAGGAACAATATAGTTGTACCCCACCTTGATACCATAACAAGATCACAACATGTATACAATATGATAAAAACACCATAATTAACATGCATAAAATTTATAAACCTCAAGCAATGGAAATACATAAAATTATTCACAACAATAAGAGTGTATGATGCATATCTATAAAAAGTTAATTAAGCAGTAATTGGTTCCAGACCAGCTCAAATATTCCTCCCAACCATAGACTCAACTGCACCAATTCTCTTAGTAGTGAGCCATACCCAAGCTAGGTGTAACCACCGTCCTCCCACATCTACCCATGTAACCGGCCAACTGGGACAAACACTCAATGAGAGAGGCCAATATGAACAGATTCAACCTCCTTGGTCACCTTAAGGAAATGGAATCGATGGAACACATCAACCATACCTTCCACATCAACAACAACACCCCCAAGAGACATCTTAGCCACTCAAAAATCCTTCCCTTGGGTCCCACTCACCTATTAGATCTCTTGACCTTTGGATGCTCTCATGCTATGGGAATGCCAACATCTAGGGACCTTTGGATGATCTCACAGGCTTGCAAGCTAGCGTCTAGGGACTTTTCCCAGCATACCTGTGCTAGTGTCTCTAGAATTCTAGGCACTTTTCTAGCCTGGAATTCCGGCCACTACCCAAAACTTGTTATAACTTTTAGAATCCATCAAAGACATGATAAAAAGACAAATAAACCAAAAATCAACCTTAGGTCTAAGCATGAACATCCCCAGCTAGTGCTGACATTATGTCAAACACTTGGCATCAATGAAACCTACAGGTCTAGGATAAAAGATCGAGCATGAATGATTGAAAACTCTTATGAAACATGACAAGAAGGATCACCAACTTCTCCCTTGAACTATTATAACATCAATTAGGTCTTGCATCCATCATTTTAACAATTACAAGTAAATACATGAAATTTCCATGACATGAAATAGTCAATTAACCATGCTTATAACCAACATAACACCATGTAAATAACAAAGATATAACAACCATTAAATCCACATATAAACAAGTGAACATGCAAGAGAACTTAACTTTCATTAATCATAGGAAAATTTGACTAGATCTGGGACTTCCACATACCACCCGACCGTAGACATAGTTGAACCAAATATTTCTTTCAGCCAGTCACCCCCATGCCATATTCCAAGCATGAATGTGGGATCTCATGGATAAACCAATCCAAAAACAACCAAGGGAATCCAAAGGTTAAACCACATCCAACCTCACCAAACTGTGACCACACCAAAATAGGTGCTCTTATCAAAACAGAATCAAACTTGGAATGCTATTCGGAATCCATCACTATCCTTGAGGAATTTTCCGTCTCCTTGTCTCTCAGGCTTTACCACAATCCTATCCCGGATCACTAGGCCCTAAATTGAGACCAATATCTCAGGATTTACTGAAATCCAAACTTGGATCACTAGGCCCTAAACCGAGACTTCTCCCTCATGCTTTATCATGTGTCTCATTAATACCAGTCAAGGGATTCCTAGGCCTTTGGGAATGAACCTTGTGACCACCTCCGCCCCAGATTCTGAAATCCATCCGACAATCCAAAGCTCTAATCCGAGATAAAAATCCCAACACACCATGACATCTAGAAAAAGGAAAGGCTAGGATGAAAACCACTATCATAACTAGACAAAACCATGCCACCAACAATAAAAGAGCCATACACGAACATGCAAAGACATGCATGTCAAAAACAACTAGGAAATCACACATGCAATATGTTACCTGCAAGTATTCCTACTAAAGTTTCTTGATCTTGCTCTTCCTTCCTTGATCATTTCTTTCCTTCCTTTCCCTTTGCTTGATTCTCCATCCTTAATCCAAAGCTAGAGTGCTCCAAGAAAACTCTAGTGACCAAGAGTGAGAGAGAGAGAGAATAATGAGAGAGCTCCAAAACTTGAACTAACAAAAGGTTACCAATCGATCCTCAGAAGCCCTTTTAATTAATGAGGCCTCAATTTTCTTCATTTTCCATTAGTTTCCTTCAATTTCCTCCTCACATGCAACCTCTGACCTTTCACCTTAATTTTCTCATAATTTCCTTTATTTTCATAAATAAATGTGCCAAAAATGCCTTTTTTTCCTTTTAATGCCTTTGCCAATTTCCTTAGCCATAAACACATCCAGTGATGCCCACCATGATATATTTTCCCACCATTCAACTTGGAATAAGTGTCCCTTAATCTGGTCTTATTTTGCCTTTATCAACTTTTATTACATGGAATTTTCACCAGTGATGTTACAAAACCCTCCCCCTTGAGTAACACTGTCCTCAGTGTTAAACCACAACAAGACCTCAACAAAAATGTTGAAAAGAAAACATATTGCCCATGGAGATTTATAACTTAGCTCGTTGCAGTATTTACAATGAAAAACCTGCTCAAAAGCTCATAATGGTATTTGGATCCATATATATACATATACACAAAACATTAGAAAAACATATGCTAAACATATACCAAACATCAAACCAAAACTGCTTTGCCTAAGTATACATGGCCCACATCTGATCCACCATCTCTCATGTAGCTTCTTCAGGCCCAAAGTGATTCTACTACACTTTAACTTTCTCTATGGATCTATTCCTGAGCATGAGCTTCTTCCGCTACAATATACACTGAGGCTTCAGCTGGAACTCTCCTTCTTGCTCCACCTACAATATAGACCAATCAATAACATGATCAACATCCTTTATATACCTCCTAAATAATGAAATATGGAAAACATCATGGAATTTCACTGATAGAAACATTGCAAGTCAATAGGCCACTGGTCCAATCCTCTCAAGGATATCAAAAGGCCTGCACTACTGTGGTGCCAACTTGGCACATGATCCAATCCTCAAAGAGCACTTCTTGGGCTTGATGCACAAATACACATGCTCTCCAACTTGAAACTCCTTGAACACCCTATGTTGGTTTGCATAACTCTTTTGTATATCCTATGATACCTTTAGATTCTTCTTTATAATTTTCATTTCCTATTCCATGTCTACCAACATATCCGGTCCAATAATTACTGTGTTCACTGGATCACTCTCGCTGATGGGAGTATTACAAATCTTTCCATATAATTCCTTGAAAGGATTCATGATCAATGACTCCTGATAACCACTTTTGTATGCGAACTAAATCAATGGAAGACACTCCTCCCATTTCCTTTATTGGTGCATCACATACATCCTCAACATATCCTCCAAGATCCTGTTGACTATGTCTGTTTGTCCATCTATATGCGGATGATAAGTTTTACTGAAAGCCAACTCTGTACCCAAACCTACAAATAACTCCTTCCAGAATTTGGAAGTGAACTTTCCATCCTTGTCTGACACAATCTTCTTTGGAACACCATGTAATCTTACTACTCTCTAATGAAAACCTATGCTACCTCACTAGCTGAATATGTAGTCTTCATTAGAATGAAGTGAGCTACCTTCCTCAACTTGTCGATGATGACCATAATAAAATCATGTTATCTCATTGTCTTTGGAAGAATTGTAATTAAATCCATGGAAATGACCTCCCATTTCCATTCCAAATCGCAATAGGTTGTAGTAGACCACCTGGATGTTTACATTCTTCTTTTACCTATTGCCAATCTAAACATCTAGCCACAAACTCCACCACTTCCTTCTTTAGATTCAACCAATTGTAGAACTTCTTCATTGTCATCAATGTCTTCTAATATCATGGGTGACTCGAGTATGGCTTGATGTGAAACTCCCTCAAGATAAGCTTCTTGAGATCACTACAATTCACACATAGATCCTATCCCTGAATCTCACCAAACCATTTGTCGTGAGACGATAGTTTGCATCTTGATCACCTATACCTGCACCTTCACCTATACCTGTGCCTATACCTGTACTTGTACTCTGTTGTAACCTGTGCATGATCTCCATGTACTCATCATCCCATTGTCCTACCTGCAAGATCCTATCCTGTAACTTTGTCCCATAAGAGCTCATAATTGCTATATCATTTACCTGTACCTCCCTACTAAGAGCATCTGCAACTCGGTTCTCCTTTCCTTTGATGTATCTGATCTCAAAGTCGAACTCACTAAGGGTGGTCAACCATATAGATTTCCTAGAATTTAGATTTGACTATTCAAACAAATACCTTAATCCACAGTGGTTTCTCATCAGTACAAACTTCCTACCAAGAAGATAGTCCCTCCACATCTTCAATGCATGTATGATCATTGCTAGCTCAAGATCATGCGTCATATAGTTATTCCCGTGCTAAATCAGTTTTTGTGACTCATATCACACCACCTGTCCTCCTTGCATGAGAACTTCACCAAATCCTATCTTACAAGCATCTACACACACTACAATTTCCTTGTCCAGATCTGTAACATGTGTCAACAACTCTTTGAGCTTCTCAAAACTAGCTACATGTTCTTTTGTCCATTTGAGCTTCTTACCTTACCTCTGCAATGATGTGATAGGATATGTAATGTGTGAGAAGTTCCTGATGAACCTCTTGTAGTAACCTGCGAATCCTATAAATGATCTTGCCTCATCCACATTATTAGGAGCTTGCCACTCCATGGCGGACCTTATCATTTCTGGATCTACTACTATGCCTTCCTTGGAGACAACATTCCCCAAGTAATGTACCTAAGTCTAAAAGAAGTTGTTATCTCAAAATCAAGGCTTGATAGGCTGTTGATCTGGTGGACTTTAAGTAACTCTTTCAAACCAACTTTTGGCTGAGGCTTAGCCCCCTCAACCTGAGAGGGCTCCCTCAAAGGATTAATGATATTGATAATGGATTAGATGGCTAACTCTATGAAACAAGTGAAGAAATACGAATGGTTGGAAATTTCTCAAATAACACTCATATTGTGCTTTTGTAGAAGACTATGTTTTAATGTAATGCGGTGATTTGGCTTTGTTCCTCAGGATTCAAAAGGAGTTCAATGTTTAATTTGTCCTATGGTTGTCTTCATTTTATTTCTTGCAGTAGTATGTATGCATGATTACTTAGAACTCATTGGCTATGCTCTAACTTCCTTCATGTATTTGTAGACTATGTCTTCCTACATATTCATGATGTGTTACTGATATGTTGAAATCTAGATGCCCTTACTTCCATGCAAAGTTAACGTTATTGTCATACTAAAGAATTTATTGACTCCATAAGCCCAATGACTGTTTACTGATCATGTTCAACCATTCATATTTCTTCACTTGTTTCGTAGAGTTAGCCATCTAATCCATTATCAATATCATTAATCCTTTGAGAGAGCCCTCTCAGGTTGAGGAGGCTAAGCCTCAGCCAAAAGTTGGTTTGAAAGAGTTACTTAAAGTCCACCTGATCAGCAGCCTATCAGGCCTTGATTTTGAGATAACATTGATAGGCTAATGTGATTAGGTAGACATTAAGTAACTATTTCAAACCTACTTTAGGCTGAGGCTTAGCCTCCCCAACCTGAGAGGGCTCTCTCACAAGATTAAAAATTTGGATAATGAATAAGATGGCTAACTCTATAAAACAAAATGAACAAGTATAAGAGGTTGAAACACAATTAGAAAGTATCCATTGGGCTTATGGAGTCATATTTTCTTTAGTATTAACGATAAAGTTAGCTTTGCATAGAAGTCAGGGCATTCAGAATCCAACATGTGTAGAACACACCAAACACATAGGGGACCCACACAATTTATAAATGTATGCTGTAAATTAGAGCACTGTAAGTGATTTCTAATTGATCACACATTCATAACACTGTAGATAATAGGAAGAATAAAACACAAGACATTCAGAACATCAAATTCCTTCTGATTCCTGAGAAGCAAGGCCAATACTGTATTACTAGAAAACAGAGTCTTTACACAAAGCACAATATAAGAGCTTTTCTCAATAATTTTCCAACCCTTTGTACATCAGATTTTTTTTATATGTCTAAAACAAAAATCTCTCTTGGTTTTTTAAAACACTTCTCCAGCTGTCCAAAATCTGTCCTTGAAAAACACATGTCAAACAGTAAAAATCTGTTCCCTGAAATTTGGGTTTCAAAGAAAGCTTATTATATCCCAACTGAAAACACTTATCAAGAAAGTGAGATAGGTTATCTTATTGGGAGAGTTTAGGAAGAGAAACCTCCTTCATAATTCCAAAATACTTTTTCTTGTGTCCAGAAACGGATCCTGAAAAAGACTACTAAAACTAGAAGACAAAGCTTGACTTTCAGCAGTTTCGTAGCGCACATTTAACCATAAATTCCTCCCACCTCAGAACGAATTTGAAGAAACTTAAAGAGTTTTTTGTATTTTATTAGGGTAGGAAGAAAAGCCTATTTTAGGTTTCAAAATTGAGTTCTCAGCTGCTCAGGACCTCTTCTGGAAGTTGACTAGTAAACGCAGAAAGCAGAGTTTTTTTTTATGTTGGAACAGGGATTTTTAGGGGTTTTGTAGCGCGCTACGAAAACTCCTAGTTCAATGATTTCGTAGCTATTTTCACAATTTCTCCAAAATTATGTGAGATATGACTTCTAAACACATGGTAAGGCTTCTAGAACATGGAATGAGGCTGTCAAACTTTATTTGGAAAAGAGATATGACCTTAAAAGACTTCTAACCTTATGACCTAACCCTTAAAGCATGGAATGACCTATAGACCCTTTAACACCATGACTAGAAGAAGGGTTTGTAAATGAGAATGACATTATTGAGACTCTAATCCTATAAGACTATGACTAGAAAGAAGGCAAACTTTCCAAAGGTTAGAAACAAGAATTTTAGGGTGATAACAGTGGCTCCACTAGGGATAGTGTGCCCTTGTGGTATACTAAGAACTTGTAGTTCCAATGCCACTATCCATCCTATAGGATAAAACTCTGAACTTCTACCCAATCTACTCCTCAAGCCTTTAATGATTTCTGAGAGAAGAATTCAAACTGCACCTACTGAAACAGATGCTCAGTCAACCTACCTTGAGCTTATTTGCACATTCCTACCTACCCTATCAGCTGCAATCTCCACTTGTAGCTCAAGGAATATGAAACTTCCAATGAAGCCAATCATTGATCTGATCTGGCACTTAAATCTATTGACTGTGCTTGAAGAAAAAATAAACCAGATACTGAAATACCCAAGGCAGCATGAGGTGTAAATGTTCTTTAAGATGAAAATATAACTGGAAGCCCCAATAGTAAATCTTTTCCATGTAGTCAGATATAGGGTCAAAAAACACATGGTTAGTTTGATGATTCTCATAACATTCTATATCTTCAAACAACTGATCCTTAGCCACACAAAATTTATTTGATATGCTATCCAAATCCCTTTTTGAATGATGCCCACAAACAATGTAATTTTCTTCATTATAAAGATCATTCTTTGATGCAAGCTGCTGCAAGGAATTACAAAAATGAACAACCTTTTCCTCTGCTTGAGGATCATAAAAAATTTCTTCCAGTATTTCTTCTTGGTGTTTGTAATCATTTTCATCTTCATTATGATCCGAAGACTGACAAGTCTGCTGCATCTCTACATCAATATCAGAGGATTGAACATGGTTTTCATAAGTAAACCCCTACTAATTTTCATGTTGCATTTCATGGGATGTTATACTTTCTTCTTTGTGTTGAAATGTATTGTTATGAAGAGCTTCTAAAATTTCTTCATCCATAAATTCATCATCATCATAACAATCCTCCAAATACTGAATAAGACTCAAAGAATGTTTGCAACAATCTTTGACCAGCAATAAAGAAGGATGAGATTCTTTATACATCTCATAGAATTCATCATGAAAATTAGCAAGCAACTATATTGAACCATTTTCCAAACTTTTATACCAAGACCATGCTTTTCCTTCTAAAGTGGTCATAAACATCCTCATGAGACAATCTTCAGGGAACTGAACCTTAAGACTGTGTACATGCATATGAAACCTAACCAAATGAAGAGCAACATTGTCTTTCTTTTCATCTTTGAATAATGGAAGATCCTCTAACCAATCAACCTTTGGCATAGGATTTGGAAAACCAGGGATATGAGACCGATTCATAGGAGCATACCTGGCATTCATTCTTGTAGTGGAACTCATCTTGAAACTTCGTCAAGCTACTAATCTTCTAGCACTGGAGTCACCTTCCAATTTGTTATTCAATGTGTGGAGTCGCCAAGGTAGTTTTGCAGCCTCAAAAAGATGTTTGAGCTCCTGCTACCTTCAGAAGTTCAGCCTCTTAATTTCAGGAGTGAATAAACTTCAGCTCCCGGCAGACACACCAAAATGTTATCACAAAACATTGACCTGATAGGCTGCTAATCAGGGAGACTTTGAGTCACTATTTCAAACCAAAATTCTGGCTGAGGCTTAGCCTCCTCAACCTAAGAGGGTTCTCTCACTGGATTAAATATTTTACTTTGAAGATTAGATGGCTAACTCTATGGAAAATTTGAACAACAATGTATAAATGTAGAATTGAGACTTCTGTGATCTGTCATAGTTATAAGAATAGCTTCGGCGTGAATCACATATAAATGACCTTTGTCGACGCGTTTTGAACCAACTAGTGTGGTTCATCGTCAGGACAAGTTGAAGACACAGACCTGGCCTAGCAATTTAAATAGACTGAGCAGAGACTCCAACGGCTATATAACGGCTATTTTTGACCCTAGGACCCAGCCCAACTTTTATTAATAAATTTAATATTATTATTATTTCTATAATATTAATAACTCAAGATTTATTTAGGATCAAAATAAATCTTGTGTTATTTATTTTCTGCTCCTTAACCTAGCGGTAATATGGTTGGCCCTTCTAGATTTTTTCTATCGCAAGGTGATATAATAATACATATTTATGTATAAATAAAATAAAAGTATTTAATTTTCAAATCTAACCTCTTATGTATAATATTTATATGTGGTGAAGGTAATAAATCTTATAAACACAAAAAGGTTAATATTAGAATAATAGTAAGTAGTATAGTTTTTATAATAGTTAACATACCTCTAATAAATAATTCATGCATATATGTAGTTTGTAATTCACTAAATAAATTCTTATTGTGTTTATTTATTTTATTAATGGTTTTGATTATTTTATATTATTTTTGGGAATAAGAATAGGTAATTTATTTATGTAACCTAATATTCTTCTTATAAAGAAATCACTTAATCAAATAATAAATTTATAATAACCAATTTATTAATATCTTAATGTTATCTAATTAGGTAAATTACTATTCATTATAACCAATTGTTACGAATTTCAAGAAACACATTATTATATTAATAATTTTAATATTATAAAAGTAATAATAATAATATAAGTTCTTCAAAAGGTAATCATTCAAACTAATAATTAACCATTAATATTAATTTATTAATAACCTTATGTTATCTAATCAAATGAATTACGTTAGTTTCTAGTCAACACACCTAATTTTACTAATTTCTAGAAATAGAATATTGTTTTATCAATTTTAATATTATAGAAATAATAATACTATTAAATTTATTAATAAAAGTTGGGCTGGGTCCTAGGGTCAAAAATAGCCGTTATATAGCCGTTGGAGTCTCTGCTCAGTCTATTTAAATTGCTAGGCCAGGTCTGTGTCTTCAACTTGTCCTGATGATGAACCACACTAGTTGGTTCGAAACGCGTCGACAAAGGTCATTTATATGTGATTCACGCCGAAGCTATTCTTATAAATGTATAAATGGTTGAAATATCAATCAACAAGCTTCCATTAGGCTATGGAGTCAAAGTTTGTTTCAGTACAACAACAAGATCAATTTCACAATAGTTGGTTGTTGGAAAATTATTGAGAAAAACTCTTATATTGTGCTTTGTGTAAAGACTCTGTTGTCTAGTAATACAGTATTGGCCTTGATTCTCAGGAATCAGAAGGAATTTGATGTTCTGAATGTCTTGTGTTGTCTTTTTCCTATTATCTACAGTGTTATGAATGTATGATTACTTAGAAATCACTAACAATGCTCTAATTTCCTTCATACATTTGTAAATTATGTTGCTCCTCTATGTGATTGGTGTGTTCTACATATGTTGGATTCTGAATGCCTTGACTTCTATGCAAAGCTAACTTTACTGTCAATACTGAAGCATATCTGATATCACTAAAAAAATTTCAAAGAGAAGGGGTAAGGTAAGGAAGAATTGGTCTTGGTCACTTTCGTGTTCCTTTCATGCATAAGAAGCACTTGGAAAGCTCAGGGTTAGCATACATCAGAGTTCTCCATTTCAACTCAAGCAAGGCAGTTAGCACTCAAGAAGAAGAATGTAGCTTTGAGGAAGTCAAAAAAGAAATTGATGTCTACCAACCTTGAGATTGCCCAATTCAAGGAAAGGGCAAGGAAAAATGCAATTGAAAAGGCAAATTGAAGATCTGAAGACATAACTAAGCCAACATGAAGGACATTCTTAACTAAGGAAAATCACATGGCAAGTAGGGTAATCCTAAATTTTGATATAGACTACCTTTTGAAGTTTACCTTGAAGAATGGTGTCAAGGTTTTTAGTTTTGAACAACCTCATATTGTATGGAAGAGTCATTACAAGATAAAGAAGCTCAAGACAGTCAAATTTTGGCATTAAAACTATGTTTTTGAAATTACACAGCAGTTTTGTAGCGTGCTATGAAACTGCTGAAGATGATGCCTAATGCACAACAGTTTCGTAGCACGCTAATAAACTGTTGTAGCTGCGTGTTATAATTCGGTTGACCAATTGTGAGTGACAAAGGGCAAATCTTTTTGAAAGGACGTTTATGAAGAGGATCATTAACAAAGTGTGAGCATCCAGCAAGGGCAAAACAAGTAGAGAAAGGACATCTATGAACTCTAAAGCTATGTGTTATAAAAATGATCATTATTCATAGCTAGTTTTGTTCATGATGCTTCAGGCGACACTAAAGAGGTTTTGTTTTCACATATACATGGGCCAAGTCTACAATGTATGTAAAACAAGATAATCCAATGCAATTTTATGAAGAACAACAGGGATAATTGATTTCGAAGATCCTTGTTCACATCAGTTTGATTGTGAAGGTTAGGTGTCAGTCCAAGTTCAGTTTTTCCATGTTCAATGTAGTGTCTAGGCCTTAGGAGTCTTGGTAGTATGGTTAAATAAAGGTCAATAATCCGTTCTCATTCACCACTGGTCCCATAACTTACATAGATTCCCTGTATCAAACTTGTTTTAAAGGTTCTTATGCGTTATGAAACGCTTTTGTTGTTTTTGTAGCACAAACACAGTTTAGGTGTTTTCATAGCGCATAACCCAGATTCTACACTAGATACACTACGAAATCGGAGATTTGTGCGCATCCGTAGCAAATCTTTCTTAGTTGTCATATCTATCAAAATCCGTTATGTGTGCATCATCGGTTGTCATCTTATATACTTCGCCTATCATGTCCAACCACTTATCTTCATCATTAGAGTCGTTAGGTACCTTGGTACGCTCAGATTGCAAGTTTCAAGAAGTGCCAAGTATTCACAGTCATAATTATGATTGCGTTCATTGCATGAGGAACAAATCAGCAAATGTTCAATTTGAATTCCTTGAACATCAAGCGAGGCAGTATTCAAGCAAGGTAGCTATCAAGCGAGGCAGTGATCAAAGGTTGAGACAGTGCCAGTCTTTCAAATTTTCATTACGCTGGAGTCTCATGGAAGGGTCTACAGAAAGAAATGAACACAGGTCAGGCAGATGTTTAAGGAGCAAACCTGAAGGTTTAGACATTATCTTGAAGAAAAGAGAAGTTGAGCTTGCATTCAAGCAAGTTGGATATTGGAATTTTTGCGAGAAACTTCAAGGAGGTCATGCGCAAATCACCAAGGAATTTGCCTTGAATTTCACAGGACAGAATTCAAAAGTTGGGGTACTTGAATTGCAAATCTCACTAGAGGTAATATCCACAATCACTGAGATTCCAAGGAGACAAGAAAGATGGTTTAAAAATTTTAAATTTGATATGACCCCCTGCAAAGAATTTCTGAAGCCGGAGTTCATTGACTTAGATTTAAACAAGTCTGTGCCCATAAATTATGTCAAGGACTCATATGCCAATTTACTTACCTGCATACAGAGGTAATTTACCTGTGAGGGGAGATATAATAAGGTGTATCCATACCACTTCAAGCTTCTGCAGCACTTCACAGGAAAAATATCTCTTGATTCACCTTTCTACTTGTTTCGTAGCCTAGGAAAAATGTGCGACAAAGTTCAACTAAATAAGTAAGCTTGTGAGACCTCGTTGTTTCACCACGGCTTAGTCAAGTTGATCGCTTTGCATGAGCTCCAAAGAATAGACAGGGATTGGTCCACATTCATATTTATGTCTGGCTTCAAGGACGAAACTGGCCTCAATCCTCAAGCTGTGAAAAATTCTCCACCAACAATTGGTCATCTTGCACAAACAAGATCCAGGAGATTTGTAAAATTAAAGGCTAGGAAACAGGTAAAGGATCCCACCAGAAAACTGATAATTCAAGGCACACCCCAACAACCCCAGAAAGAGAAAACTCAGATCAAAGAGGGTGTGCATGAATCATCTACATGTGAAGTATTTTAGAGAAGAAGGACTAGGGGCCAGTTAGCTAAAGGAAAAATGCAAGATAGTGGTTACTGAGGAAAGCCCGGTTTCAAAGGGAAACTTGAATGAATTACTGCAAGCTATTGATATTGAAGAATCTCCCCTGGTTCAAGTAGATTTGATAAAATCAGGTAAATATAAGACCAAAAAGATCAAAGCCTCAAAAAAGTTCAAGTTTGATGATCAGGTTTCTAAATTTGTCTTTAAGCCGAGAAGACCTGTGACGAGGCATTTCAAACAGGTACAAGAGATGCTTCCAGAAGCAAGTGAAATAGAGGAGATCGAAAAAAATCATGAAAGACCTCTGACTCCATGAGAAACATCTTCACAGCTGCATGAAGAGATGAAAAAGATAGTTATCCCTCAGGAGGAATATAGTGTTGAAGAGCTGAAAAAGAAGTTAAGGTTAGCAAACCTTGAAATTGCTAGATTAAAGAAAGCCTCAAGGAAACATGCAATCAAGGAAGCTCAGTTTAATAAAATGGAGGCTTTATGGGAAGACAAAACATTTTCAATACCTGAGGTGGTCGACTGTTGCTATACCTGGACAGTTCCTGCATTAAAGGAAGTAGAATTCATCAGAAAAGTTAATATGAACCTGAGAGCTGGGATCAGAGTCATGAAAAGGCAAATTGAAGATTTGAAGATCCAGCTAAGCCAGCGGGAAAGATTTCCTTAGCTAAGGAAAAAGGTAAGGTTAAGTCACAAATTTTGATGATTTACCATGTTTAGTTTTGAATAGCTTCAGGGCAGCTAAAAATGACATTTCAATATAACGAAGACTCAAGACAGACAAATTTTGGCTTAAGCTGTGTTTTTGTGATTACACAGCAGTTTCGTAGCGCACTACAAAACTGTTGAAGATGATGCCTAATGCACAGCAGTTTCGTAGCACGCTACGAAACTACTATAGCTGCATAATTAAACTCTGTCGACTAATTTTGAGTGACTGAGGGGAAATTTTTGAAAGGGAGTTTCAGAAAAGAATCATTTACAATGTGCAAGCAATCAACAATGGCCAAACAAGTGGAAGAAAGATATATGAACTCTAAAGCTTTTGTTACACAAATGATCGCTGCTAGTATTGTCCATGACTTTTCAAAAAACTTTGAAAAGGTTTTGTCATCACACATGTATATGGGAAAGGCTTACAGCACATGAAGAACATGGCACTCCAATAGATTTTTAGGTAATTAAAGAAGAACAACATGGTTAATTGGTTTCGAATATCTTTGAGGAAACCAAAAGCAGAAAAACAGGGGCAGTTTCCTACTTCTTAGCAGCATTAAAGGGATAAGACATTAAGGACCAGTAAGGAGCTTCAACATCTACCACAGCTAAACTGAAGGAGACCACTTGTCAGAGAACGAGTTTTGATTGTAATAAATAGTATCACCAACATGATGTGGAGTTAGACTCCTAATTGTATTAGGTTTCTAGAACTTCCAGTTAGCAGTTAGTGGTATTTAATAGTTAGTTAAAAGAGCTAATAGGTGTCATAATAAGATGAATTCAATTTCCCCTCATGCTGGAGGAGGAATCTTAGTTATGGAGAGAGCTCTATATATAGCAGAACATCTGATATACAAAGGGTTGGAAAATTATTGAGAAAAGCTCTTATATTGTGCTTTGTGTAAAGACTCTGTTTTCTAGTAATACAATATTGGCCTTGCTTCTCAGGAATCAGAAGGAATTCAATGTTCTGAATATCTTGTGTTTTATTCTTCCTATTATCTACAATGTTATGAATGTGTGATCACTTAGAAATCACTTACAATGCTCTAATTTCTTGCATACATTTAGAAACTGTATTGGTCCCTTATGTGTTTGGTGTGTTCTACATATGTTGGATTCTGAACGCCTTGACTTCTATGCAAAGCTAACTTTACTGTTAATACTGAAGCAAATATGACTCCATAATCCCAATGGATACTTTCTGATTGTGTTTCAACCTCTTATACTTGTTCATTTTTTTTTTATAAAGTTAGCCATCTTATTCATTATCCAAATTTTTAATCTTGTGAGAGAGCCCTCTCAGGTTGGGGAGGCTAAGCCTTAGCATAAAGTAGGTTTGAAATAGTTACTTAATGTCTACCTAATCACAACAGCCTATCAGGGTTTGATTATCTCAAAACCAGACCCTGATAGGCTACTAATCAGGTAGGCTTTAAGTAACTCTTTCAAACCAACTTTTGGCTGAGGCTTAGCCTCCTCAAACTGAGAGGGTTCTCTCAAAGGATTAATGATATTGATAATGGATTAAATGGATAAATCTATGAAACAAGTGAAGAAATATGAATGGTTGAACATGATCAGTAAACATCCATTGGGCTTATGGAGTCAAGAAATGCTTCAGTATGACAATAACATTAACTTTGCATGGAAGTCAGGACATTTGGAGTTCAACATATCAGTAACACATCAGAAATATGTAGGAAGACACAGTCTACAAATACATGAAGGAATTTAGAGCATATCCAATCAGTTATAAGTAATCATGCATTCATACTACTGTAAGAAATGAAATGAAGACAACCATAGGACAAATTAAACATTGAAATCCCTCTGAATCCTGAGGAACAAAGCAAAATCATTGCATTACATTAAAACACAGTCTTCTACAAAAGCACAAGATGAGTGTTCTTTGAAAACTGTCCAACCCTTTGTACATTAGATCTTCTCCTATATATAGATCTATTTACATGACTTAGATTCCTCATCTAGGATGAGGAAAATTCGAATTCCACCTGACCTGACACCTATTGACACTTACAACTAACTATTAAATGCAAATGACAGCTAACTAGCAGTCCTAGAGACCTAAAACAATTAGGAGTGTAAATCCTCATTATGATCAAAACAACCTTATATAGGAATTAAACACTCCTTTTGACACCTATAACTCCATGAATTCGAATTTGATAGTGCTCATAACCCTCCAACTGGCCCTTGATGATTCATCCTTTAATGTTCCTAGAAACTAGGAGATTGTTCCTTGCTCTGTTCTGGCTGAAAAATAGGTCTTGGGACAGAGCTCATATATTCTCATAAAAAATGTATTTGGAAAAACTGAAGGAGGCTTGTGTGACCAATCCATGTTGAACACAAACCTCTCTTGGTTTTTTGAAACATCTTTCCTACCGCCCAGAATGAGTCTTTGAAAAACAGGTGTAAAAATATGCTTGTGAAAAACTGCACCTACAACAATTTCATAGCGCAAGTTTGGTCATTCATTTCTCTCAAAAAATTTACCTGATAGGCTACTTATCAGGAAGGCTTTGAGTAAATATTTGAAACCAAACTTTTGGCTGAGGCTTAGCCTCCTCAACCTGAGAGGGCTCTCTCACTGGATTAAAGATTTTACTTTGAAAATTAGATGGCTAACTCTATGGAAAATTCGAACAACAATGTATAAATGGTTGAAATATAAATCAACAAGCTTCCATTAGGCTATGGAGTCAAAGTGTGTTTCAGTACAACAACAAGATCAATTTCACATGGAAGTCAAGGCATAGAGGGTTTTAACATAGAAGCAAAACAACGATATTATGTAAGGAACACAACCTACAAACACATGAAGGAAGTTAGAGCATCATCAAATGAATTCTAAGTAACATGTGTGTATACCATTGCAAGTAAGTATATGAAGGAAGCCATGAGGAAAATCAAACATTGAAACCCTTTTTGAATCCTGAGTAGTTAAAGCAACTCTTTGTATTAACCTGAAAACATGCATTCACATACAATAGCACAATGTGCTTCTTTCTTTGAAAATTGCCAACCCATTGTACATCAGATCTTCTTCTATATATAGAAATATTTACATGACTTATATTCCTCATCTAGGATGAGGAGAATTTGAATTCCACCTGACCTGACACCTATTGACACTTAAAACTAACTATTAAATGGAAATGACAGCTAGCTAGCAGTCCTAGAGACCTAAACCAATTAGGAGTGTAACTCCTCATTATGATCAAAACAACTTTATCTAGGAAATAAACACTCCTTTTGACACCTATAACTCCATGAATTCGAATTTGAAAGTGCTCATAACCCTCCAGCTGGCCCTTGATGACGCATCCTTTTAATGTTCCTAGAAACTAGGAGACTGTTCCTTGCCCTGTTCTGGCTGAAAAATAGGTCTTAGGATAGATCTCATAACTTCTCATAAAAAATGCATTTGGAAAAACTGAAGGAGGATTTTGTGAAACAATCCATGTTGAAAAAAAAGCTCTCTTGTTTTTTGAAACACATTTCCTACCGCCCAGAATGTGTCTTTGAAAAACAGGTGTAAAGCAGGAGAAATATGCTTGTGAAAAAATTGCACCTACAACAATTTCGTAGCGCAAGTTTAACCATAGATTTCTCGCACCTCAGAACGAATTCGAAGAAACTGAAAGAGGTTTTTGTAGTTCAGTTTTTTAGGAAGAAAATCCTCTTTCAGTTTTCAAAATTGAGTTCTCATCTCTAATCTCCTTGGAAGTTGACTTCTAAAACAAGATGACAGTTTGACTGATAAAGTTTGGAATTCATAAATGTCTTTCCTTTCCTTGTTTTTGCCCTTACTTGATGTTCAAAACCTGTTAGTAATCCTTTGCAACAACCCATATTCAAGAAGGGTTCCTTTTTCTTCTCAAAACTGGCCCACAAAATCATGATGTGCAGCTACAGCAGTTTCGTAGCGTGCTACGAAATTTCTGTGTGAATCAAAAAACACAGTTTTTCCTCAAAAAATATTCTTCTTGTGATTTTTTCACAGCTTCATCTTATGCCAATAGGCCACATATATTTGACATAATTCGTCCATAAACAACTTCAAAAAGGTAATTTTCTAACCAAAATTGTGTTAAGGCTCCAATTACTTACTGCCCGGTTCTTTTATGCTAAGATTGTCCTCCTGGTTTGCTCAATTGAATTTGTAGGTCCTCAAGCTATCTCACTTACCTTTGGCTTTACCTCTTGTAATCTTCTTAAATGCCTAGTCACATGCCTTCTTGGCTTGAAAACAAACTCTGAGACTTGGTCATCAAATTGAAGCTTTTTGGAAGATTTAACTCCTTTGGTTTTGTTCTTGTTGGCTTGAAGTAGCTCCGCTTGGACTAGAGGAGTCTCTTCTATGTAGATGGTGTGGAGGAGATCGTTCAAACTTCCCTTTGAAGCTGGGCTTTCATCAAAGTTAATGTTATTGTCATATTGAAGCATTTCTGACTCCATAAGCCCAATGGATGTTTACTGATCATGTTCAACCATTCATATTTCTTCACTTGTTTCATAGAGTTAGCCATCTAATCCATTATCAATATCATTAATCCTTTGAGAGAGCCCTCTCAGGTTGAGGAGACTAAGCCTCGGCCAAAAGTTGGTTTGAAAGAGTTACTTAAAGTCTACCTGATTAGCAGCCTATCAGGGTTTGGTTTTGAGATAACATTTTGGTGCGTCTGCCAGGAGCTTGAAGTGTATTCATTCCCGAAATTAAGAAGCTGAACTTCTGAAGGTAGTAGGAGCTCAGACATCTTTTTGAGGCTGCAAAACTACATTGGCAACTCCACACATCGAATAACAAATTGGAAGGTGACTCCACTGCTAGAATATTAGTAGCTTGATGAAGTTTCAAGATGAGTTCCACTACAAGAATGAATGCCAGGTATGCTCCTATGAATCGGTCTCATATCGTTGGTTTTCCAAATCCTATGCCAAAGGTTGATTGGTTAGAGGATCTTCCAATATTCAAAGATGAAAAGAAAGACAATGCTACTCTTCATTTGGTTAGGTTTCATATGCATGTACGTAGTTTTAAGGTTCAGTTCCCTGAAGATTGTCTTATGAGGATGTTTATGACCACTTTAGAAGGAAAAGCATGGTCTTGGTATAAAAGTTTGGAAAATGGTTCAATATATTCGCTTGATAATTTTCATGATGAATTCTATAAGAAGTATAAAGAGTGTCATCCCTCCTTGTTGCTGGTCCAAGATTGTTGTAAACGTTATTTGAGTCTTATTCAATATTTGAAGGATTGTTATGATGATGTTGAATTTATGGATGAAGAAATTTTAGAGTCTCTTAATAACAATACATTTCAACACCAAGAAGAAAGAATAACATCCCACGAAATGCAGCATGAAGATCAACAGGGGTTTACTTATGAAAATCATATTACATCCTCTGAGATTGATGTAGAGATGCAGCAAACTTCTCAGGCTTTGGATCATTATTAGTATGAAATTGATTACAAACATCAAGAAGAAGTACTGGAAAATAACTTTTATAGCCCTTAGGTAGAGGAAAGGGTTGTTCAATTTTGTAATCCCTTGCAGCAACTTACATCAATGAATGATCATAATAAGGAGGAAAATTACATTGTTTGTGAGAATCATTCAGAAAGGCAGTTGGATAGCACATCAAAGGAATTTTGTGTGGCTGAGGATTAGTTGTCTGAAGAGATAGAATGTTATGATGATTATCAAAATAACCATGTTCTCTTTGACCCTATAAATGAATACATGGCAAAGTTTTGCACATCAGTGTTTCATTTTCATTTGCATTATGAAGATCATATACATTATAAGTTGATTTGGTCATATCACTATCATGGTTATTTTGAGGTTGAATGCAGTCAAGAGATTCAAGTGTTAGATCACATCGATGACTGGCTTCATTGGAAATTTCATGTTCCTTGAGCTACAAGTGGAGATTGCAGCTGATAGGGTAGGTAGGTAGGAAAATGCAAATAAGCTCAAGGTTGACTGAGCATGTTTTCGGTATATATAGACTTCTTTCTCCTACGGTGATCATCAAGCTTAAGCCTGAGGTGAAGGCCCAAGAAACTTAAAGGAGATGTTTGTCAAATAAATTTTTGTTTATCATAAGAGGATAAGGCACTGGAACTGCAGGTTCTTAGTGTACCACAAGGGCACACTATCCCAAGTGGAGCCACTATTATCACTAAACAAATTTCAAAGAAAAGGGGTAAGGTAAGGAAGAATTGGTCTTGGTCACCTTCATGTTCCTTTCATGCATAAGAAGCACTTTGCAAGCTCAAGGTTAACATACATCAAAGTTCTCCATTTCAACTCAAGCAAGGCAGTTAGCACTCAAGAAGAAGAATGTAGATTTGAGGAAGTAAAAAAAGAAATTGATGTCTACCAACCTTGAGATTGCCCAATTCAAGGAAAGGGAAAGGAAACATGCAATTGAAAAGGAAAATTGAAGATCTGAAGACATAACTAAGCCAACATGAAGGACACTCTTAACTAAGGAAAATTACATGGCAAGTAAGGTAATCCTAAATTTTGATATAGACTACCTTTTGAAGTTTACCTTGAAGAATGGTGTCAAGTTATTTAGTTTTGAACAACCTCATGTCATATGGAAGAGTCATTACAAGATAAAGAAGCTCAGGACAGTCAAATTTTGGCATTAAAACTGTGTTTTTGAAATTACACAGCAGTTTCGTAGCGCACTACGAAACTGCTGAAGATGATGCCTAATGCACAACAGTTTCGTAGTGCGCTACGAAATTGCTGTAGCTGCATGTTATAATTCGGTTGACCAATTGTGAGTGACAAAGGGAAAATCTATTTGAAAGGAAGTTTATGAAGAGGATCATTAACAAAGTGTGAGCATCCAACAAGGGCAAAACAAGCAGAGAAAGGACATCTATGAACTCTAAAGCTGTGTGTTGTAAAAATGATCATTATTCATAGCTAGTTTTGTTCATGATGCTTCAAGCAACATTAAAGAGGTTTTGTTTTCACATATACATGGGCCAAGTCTGCAGTGTATGTAAAACAAGATAATCTAATGCAATTTTATGAAGAACAACAGGGATAATTGATTTCGAAGATCCTTGTTCACATCAGTTTGATTGTGAAGGTTAGGTGTCAATCCAAGTTCAGTTTTTCCATGTTCAATGTAGTGTCTAAGACTTAGGAGTCTTGGTAGTATGGTTAAATAAAGGTCAATAATCTGTTCTCATTCACCACTAGTCCCATAACTTACATAGATTCCCTATATCAAACTTGTTTTAAAAGTTCTTATGTGTTATGAAATGCTTTCGCTGTTTTCGTAGCGCAAGCACAGTTTAGATGTTTTCGTAGTGCATAACCCAGATTCTACACTGGCTGCACTATGGAATCAGAGATTTGTGTGCATCCGTAGCAAATATTTCTCAGCTGTCATATCTATCAAAATCCGTTATGTGTGCATCATCGGTTTTCATCTTATACACTTCGCCTATCATGTCCAACCACTTATCTTCATCATTAGAGTCGTTAGGTACCTTGGTACGCTCAGGTTGCAAGTTTCAAGAAGTGCCAAGTTCCATATTCTTCTGTTATTCTCTCTTGACTTGTCTTCATTGTTTATCATGTATGTTCTTTCATTAGTTACTATATGTGGTTGTTGATGGATTAATGGGAAAATGGATGGATGAAGTAACTATCTGAAACAAAGAACATGTTATCTCAAAATTAACATGGTATCAGAGTCTAGGAAAAGTCAAGCCCAAGCAAATGTGAAAGAGAAAATAAATCACGAGAGAAGGTTCATTGCTTAAGAGCTTATTGGAATCTTTTGGAATTCTACAAGTGGTTGCAGGTAGCCTCTCACATTGCGATCTATGGCCTTTCCTATGGCCATCTCCTGAATGATTATTCCCCTTTGAGTTGAAGCATCAACCTTAAAGTTCATTATGAAGATAACAAAGCCCTCATTCACATTTATTATAGTATGAAATTCTATTCGAACAAAGGAAGGCAATGTATCTAGTACAATGGGATAGCATCAGAATCATGAAATTGCCAAGACCTGCAATCAGACCTTAGGAAAGAATAATCATGTTCTACCATAGAATTTGATACACTGTCCTAAGTAGAGATACTCTCAGACTTCAAATTGCAAATATCTTACATATTTGTGGCTTGATCTAAGGTATATTTATGTTAATTTCAGATCGATCCCTTCCTCGAAAGATGGTTTTCTATTGCAAGCAACTCTTGTAGGTAAGCGATGGCCTTATTTCTTGTCCAAAGTACAGTATTGGATTTCGCTTGGCCAATTTTCGGTTTCTCTCAGAAACTCTAAACCCAAATGAAATTATCACATATCACAGATGGAAATGATCTATCAGTTTTTCTATCTACAAGAGTTTGAGTTGGAGGAGAATATTGTTTTCATATGTCTCCTCTACTATGATATTATAGGGATAATTCATTGTTTGTAGTAAGGCTAACTTGGAATCTCATGATCTTTGTTTTTCTGCTTAATTTAGAGGTGATTGGACCTCTTCATTCATGATGTGATTGCACATATATCAATGATCTTATGAGGTTTATGTAGAATGGTCTCCATAAGACAAAATTACGTTCTTTTTCTTGCCTATGTCAACTACAGTCGATAAAAAAATACTACCATGCAAAGGTCCCTGTCTTGGATACACATGGTACTAGAGCTCTATGGCCTCACACTTCCTTTTACTTGTTTCCTAGTAGAGCTACTTCAATGAAGCCATATTTAAGAATGTTTGATATAAAATCTATTCTCCAAGAGATGAATCGAAGACTCCTCCATTATGGGTATAAATATTATGGAAACCCTTTATAAAGAAGGCCAGACTTGCAACCTTGTATATCAGTGAAGAGGACAAAGATATAGTCTTAAGAATCATACTCATATTTAGTCCAAGAATGCTCAACAAAGTCTAATCCTGAGCAACATAAGGGAATAAACTCAAAATCTGGTCTTACAAATTATTTCAGGCAGTAAGAATTGTTTCTATAAGAAGTTTTGTGATCCATAGTAAATGTCTAAGAAGCTGAGGTTCAGTTGAAGTCAAGATCCTAGATTTGCTGGAAAGGAATGGTCTCACTAAAAGTTAAAATACTAAAGTTACCATAAAGCTCAAGAAAAACCACATCTTCTATGCCAAGAAGGCCATATCAAAAAGTAGAGCCTTGTGCAGTTAAATCTTCCTAGTTACCTCATAGGTAGCATCAATAAATCTATGCATAGTATATCAACATGTATGCTATCTCCTATACAACTCTGCATATCTTTTGGCCTCCTTTCAGTTTAATATGTATGATCTATAATTAGTGATTATATTGCAATGCTCATAAATTGATGACAAATGTATAGTCTTGTTCATAAATAGTGTTGTGAACAAGACACACATTAGATTTTCTTGATTAAATATTTTTCCTCTATACTATCTATTAGTTAAAGATATTGGAGCTCTTTTGTCCTTGGCTTCCAAGCTAAGGGTTATGGCATACTTGAAGTATTCAAAGAACAATTAATTTATTTTCTCTGGCCTCTGTCGTAAAGGAAGAGGAGCCAAAGAAACCTGAGAAATGGACTATCACCCTGCTCTCAATTGAAGAATCTATTCATACTATTATGATAAGAATATGTGTTGATCAGTGAAGTCAATGTAATTAAATCCATATCTTGAACAATGATGCAGTGAAAGCATAGATAATAAGGAAAATTCCCTTCCACTATGAGGAGAAACAATCTTCTTATCTTCAGTGTCTTATCTTGAAGACCTATAGTAGAGCAAGGACACTGCTAACAATTCTTGCAAAACCTCTCTGGATATCCTGAAGCAAGTCAATAGTTCTGAACCTAAGAAAGAAAATGACGAAGGTTGTAGTATGAGAAACCTTGAATGTTTAAAAGAAATAGGACCAGACCCTTGCAACAACCTCCTCATTGAAGAAGGAAACTAAGTGGACCTCAATCTTGAACCTTTGGAGAAGGATGGTTGTACTCAGATGTCTCAAACCTTTGCATCATGGGTTATTAGATCTCATGAAGTAATTAGATGACGGAAAGGATTTCTTTAGGACCATGAAGATGTTTTTCTCTCTGATCTGAAGAAGAGAATTTATGAAATTCTCTGACTCAATTGAAAAATCTCATTTTAAAAGGATGAGGACCCGATTGATGAAGTCTGCATATCTACCTGAAGCAAGGCTTTAGAGGGAGCCACTGAATCCTTGGTAAAACTATATAAATGACTATGGCACTCAGCCCAAAAGCAGAATTACAGGAAACATAGCTAAGACTTTGGCAAGGCCACTTTCTCAATATTTAGAGGGAGCAATGATTGAAAATGCAGTTTTAATGATGTATGTTGATATAATATTTTCAGAACCAAGATGAAATCTTTGATACATAAAATCTTGGTGAGATGGAGAATCTATTGATTCCTGGTTTTCTTGATAATAACCTATCACGTGCCTCTAAGTCAATATTATGGAGGTGCCTAATTTATTAGATAGCCACTTGCTACTATTCATCATAAATTCTCTACCAGAATATAAGGCTCCATGAATATTCTGATACTGTCTTAGATAACACAATGATGAGTAATACACCCAATATTTCTTGAAGTTGAATGCATGGCTTATTATGAATCCAATTGGTTATTGAATCCCTTCAGTAATATTTTTGAACACGTGTTGGAATCAATTGTTGTAGATTGCATAATGGGATTAACTTTTCAGAGAATCATATTGTCTCCCGCTATCACTTTATTAGGGATATGTTATAGCAAGGGACATTCCTATTTATGGAAGAACACTACCAACATTATGACTTGTTCAATTACAAAGTGGATGGATTTTATGATAAGTAGGCTCCTAGAAGGACACTTTGCACCCTGAAAATACAAGCTTAGGCCATGATCTCCCTCGGTAAGAGGGAATAAGATTAGTCAATTATTTTCTTCATCAAGATATGCAAGAAGAAGAGGATTGGTAAGCGTTGTCAAGATCTCTGGTATATATACATTTATATACTGTTGAATAGAGCTATGAGACTCCTGTTGATCTAGCATTGACTTTCAGAAAGAAGCTTGGCACTATTCTCTACATGAAGGATCCTTGATTAAGATTGAATATTGAGATCCGGGAACTCCTATGGGATTGGGGTAATCATTGAGTTATGAGAAACCATAGGGTGAGTGGTTCACCTTCCCATATTGGTGCACTATGTACAGGGTGAGTGGTTCACCTTCCTCTGTGATACCCCATGGTGGTTGGCATGTGTTTAGGGTGAGTGGTTCACCTTCCCCTATGATTGTGGACACATGTATGTAGGGTGAGTGGTTCACCTTCCCCTAGTGATGACATATGCATAGGATGAGTGGTTCACCTTCTCCTATGGCATATGAGTATGATGAGTGGATCACCTTCTCCTGTATATACCCCAATGAGAGACACATATAGGCATCTGTTGACATGTCATTGGGATGTGGTTCATCCTTTCCCCACATGTAGGATGCTCATTCCCTAAGAGTATTGGTTGACATGTAGGTGGGATGCGGGTCATCCTTTCCCGACGATTGATTTTTATGCCTTGTGTTTATAGGACATGGTTCATCCTTTCCCTACTCACGGTGATTTGCATATGTAGGATGTGGTTCATCCTTTCCCTACGTGTTATTGTGATGTGTGATTGTAGGATGTGGTTCATCCTTTCCCTACATGTGATTGTGTTGTGTGATTGTAGGATGTGGTTCATCCTTTCCTATGCATGGTTATGAGCAAGATGTGATACATTCTTTCCCTACTATTGACTCAATATCATCCTACCCATGTAGTCCAAGACACATGGGATGTACCTCTCATCTAGCCAATGAGTTGGGAAAAGTGGTTAGGGACCATAGAACTACTGATGGATGCATTGGGTTCTTTAGTACTCCCTATGACTAGGATGCATGGTGTTCTTAAACTTGATCCGGGATCAAATCTGATTGAGGTTTTACCTTTGGATTGATTTTTGTCATTAGAGAGTGGTAAAGTCTTGTGACTCACTCTTGATAAATTCTTTTTCATTATTACATCAGTGTTTAGCAGAGTGGAGATGGGATTCAAATATGGTTCATACTGTTAAGATGGATTTATGATCAGTGACAATGGCTGACGGTTTGACAAGTAGAGTTCTCCCTAGTTGAGAGGGATTGTTAAAATTGGAAACTAAGGCCAAATTCCATTTTGGTTTGCTTCTTTGAGGAAGATTATTCTGGAATTGAATTCCTCTATTCGAGATGTCCAAAATCGACCTTAATATCACCAAATTTGGATAAGGAAAAATATTTATTTACTTAAAAGAAATTCTACAAGTCGTGACCTTATTAAGGCGGGAAAAATGAAAATTTGAAATGAAAATTTGCATCCAAAATCTTAAGGTCAGCTTCACCTCCATAAGGAAAAATTGTTATATATGTGTGTGTGTGTGTGTCCTCCATTCTCATTAGACACATCAACTTGCTAGGATAAGTTACGAAGCACCCGAGGTCTTGATGGAGGTTGATGGACTATTTGTTTTTGGATTAAGAGTTGAGATTATTCACAGTAGACAATCGTATGTCTGGATGTATTAGTATGGGAACTTTGCTAGCTCGAGTTCTGTAGTAGAAAAGAAAGTTGAGGTTGTTTGGAGTAATTGTGGGTCTATTTTAGAATGGTTTTAAGCTAATTTCAGGTCTGAGTTTGAAGCAAAGACTACAACCTTGAATGAGGATTAATCTCACATTAAACCTTGAAGTAGGCCACATTTATCTAGGACACTTCCAGCTAGACCAATATTTGTTCAGAAGACCTAGTATCTTCCAAAGGAAGGTTATTGTCTATTATGTTTGATAAGAAAGTTATATGGTTTGTTTTTTAATCTTAGAAGAAGGTTAAGGGGCATCTAATTGTTCCAAGATTTGTTTGAAAGAAGATCATAGTTCATGGAAGGTCTATCGAGTATGAAAATGGTGTTGTAGTTGTCTGTGCTTATGCCTAACTAGTATTCGGAACTACTTAATAGAAGACTCTAGCCCTCGATTCCAAAGTTGTCATTTGATTGAGTCATCTTCGTGTTTAAGGGATTTAATATAAGATCTTCAACTTGGCAAGTCAGTATTGACTTTAAATCATTGTACTCTTTCTCTTTCTCTACTGAAATTTTGATGATTAATAATAAGAAGATTTGATCAAGGGTTTTCCCCATCTTGGGGTTTCTCCCTGGCTTGTGCCATATTCTTTTGTTCTTCCATCTTGGCTTGTCTTCAGCATTTATCATGTATGTTCTTTCATTAGTTACTATATGTGATATTTAATGGATTAATGGGAAAATGATTGGATGAAGTAACTAACTGGAGAAAAGAACATGTTATCTCAAAAATAACAATAGGACAGACTTAGAGGCTTATTCATGTAATAGAAATCTTCATTTAACACAACATGATGATATTGATTTCAAGTGGCTAAAAGAATTCCTTCCTATTCTATTGCTTACCACTTAACAATTTATGGAGCTTGGCATTGAATTTTATTCATTTATGGTCTAGTCTAGCCTACCCAGGTGGTATATGTTGTATTGACATTAATTTCTTGTTGTTGGAGATATATCTCTCGAAATGGAAACTCCACTTCCAATAGACATACCATTTGTTGCAATATTGTAAACCATTTTGCATTTATTTTTTAACACATTCAGTAGGAGTATAAATAAATGATGTACATAGTGAGTGTCATTAAAGATGTCTGTGGATGGTGCTCAATAAGTTTCATATGGATACATATGGTGAATGGAAATTATAGTCTCATAGCATTATACTGCAATCTACAACTCAACAAATTTTTTACCTTGCCACTAGTGTTTCTTGAAGGCAGGATGAAGATAGAAATGATTTTGAAGAGGTTGCATATGAATTTGACCCAATGCATTAAGCATATGGATGATATTGGTGTCCAAGAAATGGATAATAATAGATCTATGGCATGATGCCTTCCAACACAAGAGATCATTGGGCCATCTATTCTTACCATCTGTGCATCTAGTGTAGAGGAACTGCTACCTTTCCCCATTCTTAGCATGGATCATGGAAAAAAATTCTCATCACCTAGTTTCTCCCCCTCCCTAGTAGATTCATTAAACTTGGATGTTATAAGAGGAATGAGGTTCCTAACTACCCCCCCATTGGATATCATAGCCCAATCCTTTTAGGCTACTCTCCAGGGGATATTGTCAAAATCAACATTGGCATGTTTGTGATGGTGGGTAGGGATAATGAGTACTTTTATGATCCTAGGGTGATACTCCTCATCATACATAGTACTAGATACTTTCTGAAGGACCCTTTCTAGTGCAGCATCACTATGGGGGATACTTCCTTTTAATGTACTATCTACTTCACAATTTAGAGTTTGCTCACCCTCCCTTTTTAGGTTTATTATTTTTCCTGCCTCCTTTTTCAGGTTCACCCCTTTTTATTTTGATGTATACTATTTCCTTTTTTCTCCTTTAACCTGGGTTTTAGACTATTTTGAAGATGCTTTAGGCACTCTTTATTATTGCTGCCAAACATTTTACTTCCTAGTCCTATGGAAAATTTTTGGCTAGTGGTGAATATTTATATAATTTCTTCAATTCTTTCTTCCTCTTCAGAAATGTCTCCAAATATTTTGTAATAAAACATATGTTGCCAACACTATATTTCAATATTTATTTTACTCTTGATAGGTGGCGATGTGATAACTAAAGAAGAGTTTCAAGCTAGAAATGAATTATATTGAAATATATATGCTTCAATATGCATGTAAACTTGGGTAAAAGGGTAAGGTTAGAAATAGAGATTGAGTATTGTTTATTAGTAATAGAATATTGAGCTATTTGTTAAACCCAAATGCATCTAACTATTTCAGCACAAGTATCGAAGCCATCAATCCCTTCTTATGCTTAGATAAAATATGGGTTTGAAACATCATGTATCTATGTTTGGTCCTTCGTTAAACATTTATTCAACACTTACCATTGTCCATTTCAAAGAGATTTCCAATATTGAGACCCTGGGGCATGGAGATAAGTTCAACATCATTCATCACATTTGGTTTTGTTTCCTTTTATTTTGTAACAAGATGTTCCTAGTATAAACACACCATAATTCCCTAATAATAAAATTCCTTAAGAAGAATAAAATTCCACATAATATATCACTACATAAGAATACACAACAATAAAATCACGCATATTCTCTTTAAATCAATTAAATTTTCTTACCATTATCGCCCATGCCTTAGGCTTCATATTCCCCCAGGGAATCATGAACATACAACCTCTTGAGTGCCTCGTTCCACTTGTATAGAAGTATTTTGAAATTGCGAAGAGAGATGGATGGATCATCGCCCAGAGGTGTAGGGAATATTGTGTAGATTCCTTCTGTGGGACAACAAAATCATCAGTATTGAATTTCTTGACTTCAACCAAATGCATCAGATCATACCTGCCACAACATGGTCCCACCCTTTCTCCTCCTTCCCTAGAAAAACCCAAACAAATGTACTAGATCAGACCTGCCACAACATGGTTGTGTCCTTCCTCCTCCCACCCTAGACAAACCCAAACAAATGTACAAGATTAAACCTGCAACAACATGATTGCACGCTTTCTACTCCTACCCTAGACAAACCTTGCAATGTGAGGGAAATGAAAAAAATTGATATTTTGATTATGAAATGCGTGTGTTTTCCAAGGCCACTTTTAAAGATTGGTCATAAAATCATGAAGCATAGAAGCAACTTAGGGGTGATTTGGAAGGCATGGTCAAGGAAGTAAGTTTAAGCATAGAGAAAAGGTTAATGAAATTTGAAAAAATATAAATTTGTAGAAGTAAATATGTAGAAGGTTGAATATGTTGATTTATGGAAGGTTAAGTACATAAGGTTATTGATCTGATAATGATATCTAAGATAATTAATAAGGTTTTACAGAATTATGTGTATGGATTTGCCTATGTTATTTTATGCAATGGATCGATCAGATTGTGAAATACATAAACTATGAAGTAGTAAAATACTATAATAGACAATCACATAAAAACACAACAAGTTTAATAAGGAGTTCACCCAATACTCCCGGGCTACATCTCTTGGTCCAATCTTCAATGGTGGCCTCTCTACTATGTCTTCAAGCAGAGTTTTTACAATAATATGAGCTCAATTTGAGACTCAATACGCAACAGATATAATAGTGAGAGTTTTATTGAACCTCTCAATCTTTCTCTGAGTACACAGACTCTTTGAATCACTCTCTATCTCTATCCTAGCTCTGTCTCAGCACTGCCTGCTCTATCTTCTGTTTGCTATGGCTTTAAATCCAAAACAACACTGCCTATTCATTTTAGCTTCTCGGCTTTTAGTCTCCCCGTCCTCTGTCTGCTCAGACCCCTTTCCAAGCACTAGCAATCATTGCTAAATGATTCTAAGGCTGGTGGCCACCTGTACTGTAATGGTATGGTTATCGAGCCTCTGAAATCCTTTGGAATGCCCAAAAATGATCATTTTCTATTTTACACAGAGAACACTGCAACACTGTGAAATTCTGGCCAAAACACTACTTATTTTAGACTTCAAAATTCCTTAATTCTAGTCTATTCCCCTATCAGGTCCATCCTTATCACTATCGAAAGTCGCTTCGGCCTTGCTCCAAGGTTCCCCTTTGTATTTTTGAAATATGTTAAAACTGCGTAAATGCATTAAAATTGGTTTTGCTGCAGATCTCAAATCTTATGCAATAACATTTATATCACTGTTGGGTCTGGTTCATCAGACCATAGATGTGTATGCATATATGCCTGCTCCTCTGTGTAGCCCTGATTGTGATACCGTGATGCGATCGATCGCAATCACATATCGCGATAACCCCGGGCCGTTGTAAGTTCTCTTGTGATCTCCGATAGTGATCATGCGATGCAACGTGGGCCATCGATTTGCGTGCTTGATCGATGGTCCTAGTTGACTCCGCCGATTGCCGTCACAAGTGGTGTGTGGTCTGTGGTGATACCCACTGTCTACCTATGTCGATTGCGATTTCTGATCAGATATGGACCTTTGATCGGCCATATGGCTACTATGCATTTCTTTGTTCAGACCTTTGATACTCTGTTTTCACGTGTTTTTTCCTATTCTGAAAGGTTTTCTCATGCGTTTTTCTTTGGTCTTTGGCATGATTTTTTGAGTTTTCAAGACTTAGAGAGTGTTCTTGGATCCATTTGGATCATGCCTTCCCACGGAAAAGTGATTTTGGACCACCAAAAGTTGGTTTTCGAGCATCGCTTAAGTGAGGATATAATTGCCTCACTTGCCCATTCTCTATCCATTTTGCACTGCTGGGTTTTGAACCTTTGAGTCCAATTCTAAGGTACTCCATGTCCCCTCTACGCATGGTCCTCACCTTCCTGTCCAGAACTCTATCTTCCTGCAGCTCATTGAGGTGTTCAGGCATCATATCATCAATGGAAGGCAATTGACTTTTCTCTTCGGGATCTTCAATTAATGAAGGTTCAAACAATCTTAAATTTTCTGCATTTACCACTGAATAGATGTGCATGTATGCTGGTAGATCAAGGCAGAAAGTGTTCTCACCAATTTTCGCAAGTACCTTAAAAGGCCCATACGTTATTGGCTTCAGCTTCTTTCCTTCACCTTGCCTTTTGTCTTTGCTGATATACAACCAAACTTGATCACCAACTTGGAAGCTATGCTCCACCCGATGTTTTTCATGCCTTGCCTTGTATTTGGCTTGGCTCTTTTCCAACTGTTCCTACACTGCCTGGTGAATTTCTTGGATCTGTTCAATGAATCTAGTTGCTTTGTCCACATCACTATGTCCAACACCTGCTATGTCTTTTTCAAAGACAAAATCCAAAGGAGACCTTGGTATAAAACCAAAACAGGTCTCAAAAGGATATCTCTATGTAGAAGAATGTTTAGCAGGGTTGTAAGCATGCTGCACATAACATAAATTTTCATCCCAAGGCTTGGGATGCTTGCTACAATAACCCTTGAGCAACTGGATCACTATCCTGTTGACTACCTCAGTTTGGCCATCTGTTTGTGGATGAAAGGTTGTGCTCTTCTTCAGTCTAGTGTCCATTAATTCCCACAGACTTGAACAAAACTTCCCAACAAATCGGGAGTCTTGATCAGATACTATGGAAGTGGGTAACCCAAAATGCACCCAGACATGCTGAAAGAACAACTTTGCTGTTTGTTAGTTGTAATCTACTTATTATAGGGTATTAAAATATACATTTTTCTAAACTTGTCCACAATAACATATAAATAGTCATGTCCCTTTCTAGATTTTGGAAATCTCCCGACAAAGTCCATGGAAACACTTTCCCAAGGATAGGAAGGAACTGGAAGTGGAGTGTACAAGCCTAGTTTTCTATTGTTGGGCCTGCTTTTAGTACACATGGTACACCCTCTTACATATCTAGAAACTGTTTCATGCATTTTTGGCCAATAGCAGTATCTTTGCAGATGTGCAACTATTTTACTCACACCAAAATGATCTAATATCAGAGAAGTATGTGCCTCCCTAATTATGTTAACTCTTTCTATTTGTGGAATGCATAGCTTTCCCAAATGATACAAGAGTTGGTCCTTAACATAGTAATCCAATTAGTCTACCTTTTTGCCATTACTTAAAGCTTCATATACATATTTAAAGTCTATATCTTGAGCATATTGTTCAATGTAGATTTCATGCATTACTACGTTATGCTTAAGTATAGTAGATGCATTTATGATTGGTCTAGACAACATATCCACAACTTTATTGTGTATGCCCTTTTTATATCTCATGAATAAATGAAACTGTTGTAGGAAACCCATCCACCTATAGTGTCTTGATTGTTGCAATTTAGTTTGTGAGTGTAAGTACTGAAGTGGCTGATGATCAGTATGTATAACTATTTCTTTGCCCATTAATTAATGTTTCCACTTCTTCACACCTTGGACTAATGCATACAATTCTTTATCATATATAGGATAACTAAATACTGTAGGATTAAAAGTCTCAGAATGGTAGCATATGTGTTTACCATGTTGCATCAAAATTGCTCCCATGGCATAGTCATTGGCATCTGTTTCGATCTTAAATGGTTGTTAAAGATTTGGCAATGCTAGTACTGGTGTTGTACTAATTTTTTCTTTCAAGGTGTTGAAGGATTTCTGTTGTTTGCCTCCCCACTGAAACACCTTGTTCAATCCTGTCAAAGCATGTAAGGGAGTTGCAATTAAGGAAAAGTTAGCAATAAACTTTCTCCAATATTGTGCTACCCCTAGGAAGCTTCTAACTTTTGTAGCAGACTTGGGTTTAGGCCAGTTTACAATGACTGCAACCTTAGAGGGATCTATCTTCAATTCACCACCCCCTACAATATGACCCGAATAATTCAAAGATGTTTTACCAAATTCACATTTTGATAATTTAACATAGAGATTTTCTTTTTTCAAAACATCTAGAGTCTGCCTTACATGCTTCAAATGTTCTTCCCATGTTCTACTGAAACAAGAATTTCATCCAAATATACAATTACAAAATCATCAATAAAGTACCTGAGTACATCACTCATAACTCTCATGAAAGTGGCAGGAGCATTAGTTAAGCCAAAAGGCATAACTAGCCATTCATACAACCCTTGCTTTGTTTTGAAAGCAGTCTTCCATGCATCTTGCTCTGCTACTCTGACTTGATGGTAACCACTACATAGGTCCAACTTGGAAAAGTAAATAGCTTCCTTCAACTGATTCAATAGATCATCAATGCGAGGAATGGGATGACGATTCTTGATCATTATTTTATTCATTGTTTGGTAATCAATGCACATCCTCCACGAACCATCTTTCTTCCTCACCAACATGATTGAAGATCCACATGGTGATGTGCTTGGTCTTATGAACCCTTTCTCGAGTAGCTCCTGTACTTGCTTCTTGATTTCTGCATTCTCTAAAGGAGATAACTTGTACATTCCAATGTTAGGTAATGGAGCATCTTGCTGCAAATTAATATCATGTACAATTTCCCTTTTGGGTGGAAGACATTTAGGTTCTTGAAATAGGATATCCTATATAAAACAAAATTTTCTAAATCATCTTGGTGTTTAGCATCATAGCCTTCAAATAAATTGGTTTTATCAGGTTTCTTTTCCTTTACAACCATCAGTAAAAATTGCTTGCATGAATTTACAATTCTTTTCATCTGCCCTAAGTTTATGAGAGAATAATTATTCTTGAGTTTATGAGCTCTTACAATATATTTGATTCCATCTTTAACAAGTTGATACTTATTTTCAGCTCTATAGAAAATGGCTTTTCCATCATAGAAGTAAGGGCTTCCTAAAACAATTCCACATATATCCAAGGGAACGATATCTAATTCAACCTCATCTACAAATGCTGACCCAAAAGAAAACTTAAGTTTACATTGTCTAGTCACTTGTAGCTTTTCTTTATCACATACCCAACCTAATGGATATGGCTTCTTGTGAGGTGTGGTTAGTAATCACAACTTCTTTATAATTGCTTCAAAAATTACGTTTACTTGTGGGACACTATCAAAAAAAGTATCAATCTTTTGATGCTTGGAAATAACTCTAATATGAAAAAGCTCATGTCTTTTCCTCTCATTTTCTTCACTATCAATAGTTTGTGTAGAACTACTAGTAGATGCTTTAGAATTTTTACCTTTTATACCTGTGGCTGCGATTGTTGTTTTATCACCTGAGTCTGACCGCAAATCTTTGTGAATAGCAGCAACAGTCTTCTTATTCTTGCCATCAAACTTCTTGGGTTTCAGCTCCGGATGCAAAGACCAACAATGCTCATCATCATGTCCATCTTTCTTGCAGTGAGTGCATGAAGGTTTGGCCTTGTGTATAGCATTTTCCTTCCTCTCTTTCCATTTCTACTTCCTCTTTTCCTTTTTCTTGCTTGTAGTGGGTTTTGATGATCCCCCAATCTCTGGGTTCACATTCTTACCTCTAGCCTCTAGATGGGTAGCCTGGACAAATACCTCATCTATGCTAGTAGGGTTAAACATGAGAATAGTGTGCCTAAAATAGCTGTGTAGACCACCTATATACTTCAACAAATTTCAGGTGAGTCCAAAGAAATGCCTAGAACCAAAGTTCCTTTTCTAAATTCTTGGGTGTAGCTTTGTACACTTTGCCCTTTTAATTGGTGAAGAGTTTGCCTACTCATCATAGCTTGTTGCACATAAGCTAGTAGATAGATTTTTTTTTTTTTAATTGTAGAAATAAATTCACTCCAGACAGAAAGAATTTTACCATGCTTCTTCAAGTCAACTAGTGTCCTGCCTTCCCACCATACAAAGGCAGTTCCTCCACGGTGTAGGCTGGACAACTAAATTTTACTCTTGTCTGAATCAATGCTATGCACCTTGCAATACACATCAATCTGTCTAATCCAGTTATCTAGCTTCTCTGCATTTAATTTTCCATCATATATTGGCAAATCAAATTTAACATCTAATTTAATCAAAGATGTTTTCTTCTTTTTATTTTCAGGGCTATCAGGAGGTGTGGATAGAGGAGCCTATTTTTCTTTCCCTTTTCCTTTATAATGGCCATCTAGAAGGGATTCTTCTATTTCTTTGTCTTGCTTGGAAGTTGAAGAATCTTCACTCCGACCTTTCTTAAATTCTCTATAAATTTCTTCTACCATGGCTCTCATGGTCATGAAACTGTCCATGAACTAAGAGTTTGATTCCAAGGGATTTTCTTCTACCATTTTCCTCCTAGGATAGACTCTACCAATTTCTGGGTTACTTTGAATGAATTCTCCTTCTCCTAATTTGAGCTTTGACTTAGTTATCACTCACTAATCCAGCACAAGCTTATCTAACCTTAGTAAACATAAAGCTTTGATACCACTTGATTTGATAATGAGATCTAAGATAATTAATAAGTTTTACAGAGTTATGTGCATGGATTTGCCTATGTTATTTTATGCAATGGATCGATCAGATTGCGAAATACATAGACTATGAAGCAATGAAATACTATAATAGACAATCACATAAAAACACAACAAGTTTAATAAGGAGTTCACCCAATACTCCTAAGCTACATCTCCTAGTCCAGCCTTTAGTGGTGGCCTCTCTATTATGTCTTCAAACAATGTTTTTACAATAGTATGAGCTCAATTTGAGACTCAATACACAACATATATAACAGTAAGAGTTTGCTTGAACCTCTCAAGCTTTCTTTGAGTACACAGACTCTCTAAATCACTCTCTGTCTCTGTCCTAGCTCTATCTCGACACTGCTTGCTCTGTCTTCTGTTTGCTATGGCTTTAAAGCCAAAACAATGCTGCCTGTTCATTTCAGCTTCTTGGCTTTCAGTCTCCCCATCCTCTATCTGCTCAGACCCCTTTCCAAACGATAGCAATCATTGCTAAAAGATTCTAAGGGTGGTGACAACTTGTACTATAACGATATGGTTATCGGGCCTCTGAAATCCTTTGGAATGCCCAAAAACGATCATTTTCTATTTTGCACAGAGAATGCTGCAACACTGTGAAATTTTGCCTAAAGCACTGCTTATTTCGGACTTAAAATGTCCTTAATTATGGTCTATTCCTCTATTGGGTCCATCCTTATCGCTATCGCAAGTCGCTTCGGCCTTGCTCCAAGGTCCCCCGTTGTATTTTTGAAATATGTTAAAGCTATGTAAATGCATTAAAAATGGCTTTGCTACGAATCTCAAATCTTATGCAATAACATTTATATCACTATCGAGTCTGGTTCATCAGATCACAGATGTGTATGCGTACATGCCCGCTCCTTTGGGTAGCCCCGATTGCAATACCACGATGCGATCGATTGCTATCACATATCATGATAACCCTGGGCCATTTTAAGCACTCTTGTGATCTCTGATAACGATCATGCGATGCAATGTGGGCTGTTGATATGCATGCTTGATCGACGGTCCTAGTTGACTCCACAGGTCGCCATTGCAAATGGTGTGTGGTCTGCACTGATACCCGCTATCTGCCTATGCCAATTGTGATTGTTGATTAGATCTGGACCGTTGATCGGTCAGATCTGACGGCTACTATGAATTCATTTGTTCAGACATCCGATACTCTGTTTTACTTTGTTTTCACGTGTTTTTTCCTATTCTAAAAGGTTTTCTCATGCAATTTTCTTTGGTCGTTGGCATGATTTTTCGAGTTTTCAAGACTTAGAGAGTATTCTTGGATCCATTTGGATCAGTTATGGAAGGCTAAGTACATAAGGTTATGAAGTTATGTCATATATTCTTTGCACTTGTGTATTTATCTAAAAAGATATATATATTTTTATATGTTATTTGTGTGTTGAGTATAGTTAATGTTGAACCTTAGAATTACCTTCCCCTTGACATTTGTTCTCACATTTTTCTCTTGATTTCTCGCAAGACTATAGATCCAACCAATGATAAATTCTATATTTTTTCTTAGGAAAGCATTAAAATGATCACCATATTATATTTTCATGTTCTTGCTATTTTAATAGATTTTTTCAAATTAGCTACAGAACACAGCCTATTCTATAGCTAGCTGTGGGTTCTATAGCTACTCTCATGGTTTGGCAAATTACAGGTGTCAAATTAAGAACTAGGCCACATAGGCATTTCTAGAATCATCTCCACATGGATTCTATCCTACTCACTCGGTCCAGATCATCAGAAAAGCATGCTTAAAGTCATGGTCAAAGATGGAGTCAAATACATTATCTAGTAGCAGTAGGACTCTTGATTTTCTCTTTCGTAGCTAATCAAGAGTCTAACAGTTCTATTGAAGAGTTAATGCAGATTAAGCCACTTGTAGCTGATCAGAAGTTGAGGAGTTAATGCAGATCAAGCCACCTGTAGCTGATCAAAAGTTTAACAGTCTCATTATAATTCGAATTAAGCCACTTGTAGCATGTTTTCTTATAAACAATCATCATAGATTTGGATCAAGGCACCTGTAACAATATTTTCTCTTAGATAGTTATGTTATTTTTCTATAAATATTGGTTGAATGAAACTGAGAAGTAGTTAGAAGCTAGAAGGAATTACAGGATTTTGTTAAATACTTTGTTCAGACTTCGTTTTGTTGATAATACAAACTTTGTTTTGTCAATGGTGGTTTAAAAGTGCATCTTTAATTAGCTGTCATCCAACCACATCAGTTGCAGAGGGCCCCTACACTGAAGGGGGTTTTTCACTTGTTGTTTTCAGTTTAATTTCTATTACTCTATTTTCTACAAGTCTGTTTTCTCTAATTTTGTTTCATTTTAGTTTGTAACCAATAGTGTAATGATAAAAATCACAACTTTGCAAATCTTATTCTTCTGAGATATTGTATGAGAAATAACTAAATGAAAGATGAAGTAATGAGAATACACAACTGCCTAGCTTCTTACTGTTTTAATTACTCATTTTCTTAATAGAGAACTATCAATTAGTTTTATTAATAGATGTTCTTAAAACCATTTCGAAACGATGATAATTCTAACTTAAATGGTTAAATATATGATTCATGCAATGATTGAGCTTACTTAGCACATTCTTAGTTTTACAAACTGTCATCTTTTCTTTTCTGTTTTTAGGTCATTACTGAGTTGCATCACTTGACATTCCAAAAAATCATTTCAAGGAGATTGATTCTATCATATTCCAAAATTGAATGGTTGAATGGCTAAATGAATGCAATTATTGAATTACCTTCTGCATCATTATTACTTTTTTTTTTTAATAATTAGATCCATGGATTAGGACTAAATGGTAGGATAAGATAGACGCTATGTTTCTCTTATTAGGTCCTAACTAGTTAAAATGATTCTTGGTCCATTTTTAGGAGATTAGACTAACTTAGGAACCTATCCTTTCCTTTAAAACTCATTAGATCCATGTAAATCTCTCATAGATTGTATATTATTAGACATTAAAGAACAAAAACTCCCAAAACAAACATAAAAATAATAAACAAGGAAGTAAGATAAAAGTTAACTAAGCACATATAGTGCATCACACTTCATCAGTCTACAAACCTCATTTTATAATTCATGCAAGAAATTTAGGACACTAAATTGACTAAACATTTTGGTGTCGTTGCTAGGAAAGTGTAATTAGGTAACCTTATCTCTTACATTAAAAAAAATGATATGTGTAGAGAAAGATAGTCTAGGGGTAGATTCATAGCTAGAGGTAGGAGTTCAATTCCTACAACACCACCTACTCCACCAAGAATAAGAAGAGATACACCTCCATCTCAAGCTCATATTCCTAGCCATAGACCTCCTGAAGTTCTAATGTCAAAATTCCAATCAAGAGGATCTCCTACTTCATCTACTGAGGTAGTCCTAGAGGAGGAAAATCTTGTATCTCCAACAGAAGAAGTAGCCTTTTTCACCTCTACAGGGGTACATAATTTAGTTGAAGAATTAAGAATACCTAGTGGAGAAGAAGAAGTAGAACCTCTCTTCCACATACCATTAATAGAGAAACCAGAGGAAGAGAAATTAACCTTGCAGGTTGAATCTTATATTAACTCTAAAGAAACTATAATGGTAGAAGAAGGAGAGGATGGAGAATTCTTATTGTTTGGAGGAGGAGGAGGTAGAGGAAGAGGTAGAGGAAATAGGGAAGTTGATAATTATTTTTGATTCCCTATATTTGATGAAGAAATATATGCTACAATGAAAAATATCTCACCTTCTGTCCTCCTAAATTTTCATGGATTAAAAAGTGAAGACCCTGAAACCTTCTTATTTGAATTTGAAGTCTTGTGCAAAACTTATGATTATTTACAAGACTCTCAAAAACTCAAATTGTTCCCTTAAAAATTGAAATGAGCTGCTTTAAAATGGTTCATGGGATTGGTCACTCAGTCCATTAGAACATGGAATGACATGAAGAAAGT
Organism: Pinus taeda; assembly: GCA_000404065.3. Taxonomy (NCBI): domain Eukaryota; kingdom Viridiplantae; phylum Streptophyta; class Pinopsida; order Pinales; family Pinaceae; genus Pinus; species Pinus taeda. Next base: position 171,176 of record APFE030709608.1, read on the forward strand.
GTTTTTGGAGAGGTATTTGGATTATTGCATGCCTATTAATCACAAGGATGAAGTGTTCAAAATGATGCAAAGAGAGGATGAAAATTTAGAGGATTTAATTGAGAGATTCAAATATAACTTAAAAAGAGAAAAAATGGATAACTTAGATCAAGATGCTTTAAAAGCTGTTTTATTAAAAGCCATTAGAGATGAGTGGATAGATATCCTTAACATGATGGGGAAGGGAGATATCTCTCAACTCCCATAAAGTGACATTGGAGAATTATGCGTTCATCTCTCAAAAGGAAAATCCAAAATTGGGAAAGGTCCAAGAGATTATTCTCTTGTTAGGGTGAATAAATCTGCAACGGATCAGTGAGTAGGGCAGAAATTGGAAACATGCTTGATGAATTTAAAATAAATATTCTAGGGAGCCTTAGTGAACAGATAGAGACCCTTAAGTTACAAAACAAGTAGAAAACTGAGACTGATGCTCTGGCTATTTTATGTCACAAATGCAGAAAGAAGCATGCTTTAAGAGAATGCCCTTTAGATGTAAAAGTCATACAGACTTGTGTGATTTTTCTAGAAAACCATGAGACCAAAAGTTGTCCTTTAATCCCTGGTCTTAAGGCTGTTTTTCAAGAGGAAACAATTTCAAATCCAATAAAGTCTCTTTGCTTTGTCTCTATAAGACCTTGTCAAGGGAAATAAATTAGGGTTTTAACAACCAAATGTATATGCAACCCCTTCCAAATTGGAATTCTTGGCAACAACCTTGGCCTCAATCTCAATCTTAAACTTAACCTTGGGCTCAAGGAATGTAGAGTCCTTATGGAAGATTCTCTCCATACTATCAATATCCTCCATCATACCCAAACTATCCTCCCCAACAAATTCCTCAACAAAATCAACAACCCCAACTTCAAAACCAAAACCCTCAACTTTCACTGGCATTTCCATAAAGACCAAATCAGTTACCTACCCAACCATTACCTAACCCCAACAATAAAAATCCTCAGAATACCTATATGGTGAAAGGACAACAATTTCCAACTTACATGTTCACTCCATTAGATCTCAATGATGTCCAATTGAGATCTGGTAAGATATTAGAAAAGAAAAAACCTCCTATAGTTATTCAAGAACACGACAATTCTGAGGAAGACTCTCTACAACAAAATAAATTTTTTGAATGAACATCTCCTCAAAACCAGAATACTGAAAATGAAAAATAGAAAGAACTAATAAACTCAACATCTATCATAGAGCAACAACTAGTATCCACTTCTACACCTCCTTTGCCAGAAAGGTTATAAGTTTATAGAGGGGTAGAAAAGCATGTTACATTCCCTAATTATAATTTTCTAGATGAATTGAAAAATGTCTGTATCAAAATCCCTTTGTTACAAGCCATTAAGGAGATCCCAATTCTAGCTAAAACAATAAAGGAGTTGAGCATGAAGAAACTAGGAAGAAAAACAAAAGAAGTAAAAATAATTCAGCTAGTAGGAAAAATAACAAACATAATGATGGGAAAAATTGCCATACAAAAATATGTAGATCCAGGAAGTCCAGTTGTAAAAACACATATCAATAGAGTTGAAATCCAAAATACACTGATTGACTTAGGGTCAACAATAAACATCATGAGCAAACAAACCATGGAACAACTCAAACTTCCCAATCTTCTTTATACGCCTACATTACTGCAATTAGCAGATAGATCTATAATCAAACCAGATGGTGTGTTAGAACATATTTCAATGTCCTTAGACTCTTGGGAGTACCCTATTTATTTTATGATCCTAACCCCAAAGAGAGATCTAGGAGGACTTCCACTTATATTGGGAAGACCTTAGCTGGCTACAGCTGATGCTTTCATTAGTTGTAGATTTGGTGATATGTATATCTCTGATGGTAATTCAACTAAGAAATTCACTCTATATCCTCTAGCAAGAATAATCACAGAGATAGATGACAAAGAATGGATTGATGATGAAAATGATATTCAGCCTCTCTTTACTATTTCAACCATTACCATTACTGAAGATAGTCAAATCTTAAATACAATGGAAAATTTTGAATCATCTCCAGAATATGAACATGATCAGTTTCAAGCAAAATCTAATATTGAATATTTGTCATCTAGGTAGATGTCTCTTTATTCTATGGAAGAATTTGGTAGCTCTATAGTTGAAATCTTTCCAGGGAAAACATTGAACATAAACAATAACTTGGAAAAATTACAACAGGAAAAGCTAATCAAAACTTTACAACAACATTCTTCTGCATATGCATGGGAATACACTGACATGAAAGGAATTAGTCCTAAGACTTGTATACATCACATGTACATTGAGGAAAATTGTAAACCTATTAGAAAACCTCAAAGAAGGATGAATCCATATCTTAGGGAAATTGTGAAAGAAGAGTTGCAAAAATTGTTGAATGTAAATTTTATTTACCCAATTTTAGATAGCCAGTGGGTTTCTCCTCTAGCGATTGTGCCTAAAAATAATGGTAAATGGAGGGTATGTATTGATTATCGAGAATGGAATAAAGCTACCCTAAAAGGTCATTTTCCTATGCCCTTTATAGATCAAGTGTTAGATACATTAGCAGGTAAGAAGTACTTCTCATTTTTGGATGGTTTTAGTGGTTACAATCAGATTCAGGTAGCACCTGAAGATCAAGATAAAACCACATTCAACTGCCCATTGGGAACTTATGCTTACCAAGTGCTCCCGTTTGGATTAGGCAATGCACTTGCAACATTCCAAAGAGCAGTACTAGGAATTTTTTTTGATATGATACATGATTGTGTAGAGGTATATATGGATGACTTTACAGTTTATGGGAATACATTTGAGGAAGCATTACAAAATTTGGAAAAAGTTCTTAAAAGATGTAAGGAAGAAAACCTTTCACTAAGCCATGAAAAATGTTTTATGATGTTTACAGAAGGGATTGTTTTAGGACATCACATTTCAGGAGATGGAATTAAGGTTGATAAATCTAAAGTTGAAGTCATCTCTAAATTATCAATTCCAAGTTGTCAAAAGGATGTTAGAAGTTTTCTAGGATTCACAGGATATTATAGAAGGTTTATAGAAAATTTCAGTAAACTAGCATCACCACTCTTCAAATTGCTCACCAAAGATTGTGAATTCAATTGGAATCCTGATTGCTAGTTGGCATTTGAGACTTTGAAAGTAAAAAATTTCTGAGGCACCCATATTAAGAGGTCCAAATTGGAAACTACCTTTTCATATTTTAACAAATGCTTCAGATACAGCTCTGGGAGCTGTATTAGAACAAAAAGAATTGATCCCTTATGCCATCTAGTACACAAGCAATAATTTGACTCCCATTGAGTTAAATTACACTTTAATTGAAAATGAATTCTTAGTTGTTGTTCATGCTATCAACAAGTTTAGACATTATATAACCGGCTATGAAACCTTTGTTCATACAAATCACTATGCAATTACTTAATGAATAAAACAATTACTAATGGCAGAGTTACAAGATGGTTATTACACCTGTAAGAGTTCAACATCACTGTTTTAGATAGACTTGGAAAACAAAATATAGTTGTTGATTTCTTTTCTAGAATTAAAAATATCAAAGATGAAACTCCAGTTGAAGATAAATTTCCTGATGAATATCTTTTTGCAGTAACTACTCAAACCCCTTGGTTTGCAGATATTGCTAATTACTTAGTCACAGGAAAATTACCTTCACGTTTGTTTTCTAAGGAGAAAAGAAAAATCATTCAAACAAGTGCATATTACTCATGGATTACTAATGAATTGTATAAAACAGTTCCAGATCTCATGATCAGAAGATGTGTTCGAGAAGATGAAATGCCTGAAATTATTAAGGCATGCCATGATGAACCTTGTGGGGGACACTTTGATGACAAGAGGACAACCTATAAAATCCGTCATTTAGGATATTATTGGCCCTTCATCTTCAGAGATGCCAAAGAGTATGTCAAAAGGTGTGATAGCTGTCAAAGGGTAGGGAAATTTGCTCATTAAGATGAAATACCACTACAAACTCAGGTACTCATTGAACCTTTTGAAAAATGGGCCTTGGATTTTGTTGGACCAATTAATCCTCCATCTAAAGAAAAGAATTATATTTTGGTATGCACTAATGATGTCACAAAATGGGTAGAAGCTAAAGCATTACCTTTTTCTAATGAGAAATCTGTAGTTAATTTTCTTTTTGAGGACATCTTCACTCATTTTGGTGTTTCAAGAGAAATAGTGACAGATCAGGGATCTCAATTTGCATCTAAAATGGTGGAGAGACTTGTGGAAGAATATAAGATAAAACATAGGAATTCTACTCCTTACCATCCACAAGCAAACAGTCAAGTTGAATCTACTAGTAAGGTGATTGAAGGAATTCTCACTAAGACTTTACATCTACAGAGAAGAGATTTGGCAGAAAGGCTTCTTGAAGCCTTATGGGCCTACAGAACTACATGGAGGAACACAACAAGACATACTCCCTATGAGCTTGTTTATGGGAAGCAAGTCCTGTTCTCTATAGATTTTCAAATCAGAACCTTCAAGATGGAAGTCCAATTGGGACTGGATTTATCAGAAGCACAAAAACACAGATTGGATCCACTCAATGAGCTTGATGAAATCGGGCAAGATGCAGTTCAAAGAACTAGTTTAGTCCAACAACAAAGGGGTAAATGGCATGATATGTATATCAAGGAGAAGAAGTTTCAAGAAGGAGATTGAGCACTTTTGTTCGATTCAAAATTCAAAGATTTGAAAGGGAAGTTTCAAACTCATTGGCTTGGGCCATATGATATTGAAGAAGTCTTTAATAATGGATTAGTGAGAATAAGGACAATAGATGAGAAAAAGGTACCCCTTCTTGTAAATAGTCATCGGTTAAAGATATATCATAAGTCAATTTCAAGGGAGGATTTTGTCAGAATTTTCCAAGATAACACTGAGATGATGATGGTGAAGAAGAATTCTTTTTCTCCATAACTTAGTTTTCCTATATATATATATCTATATATATATATATATATATATATATATATTATATATATATATATATATATTCATAAAAAAATATAAATAAAATGTATAAGTCTCAAAACCAGTTGTTCATTGGCTTACTTATACAGGAAATACAAGGTAAAAATCAGAGATTTCTGACATCCTATATTTCCTATTTTCTTTCTGTAATAAGTAGTGACATAAAGCTACATTAATTTGTAGTGGCTAATCTGCAAATTCATTTCATTTCATTTCATCTCACTTCACTTTCATTCCCTTTCACTGTTATATTCCATTTTCCTTTCATTACACTCCATTTTCATTTTATTTCACATCCATGTTCCATAGCCATATTTCATCTTTATCATGTTCTGTAACTAATTCCATTCCGCAGCCAATTTGATTCTGCAGCCATATCTCATTCTGTAGCTCTATTCCAAACAAATGTTGATTGTAGGGAATTGAAGAATCATTTTTTTGAAGACTGGAATGCTAAGAAGGGTATTTGTGAATCAACATCAAAGAAAAACAACAAACAAAAAGGTTAAGTTCCAAGAGGTAAAAGTGAAAAAATTTATTTTAAAATAGCAAGGCTATAACATAGAGTATGTATAATATGGCCATTCATATGTTTCTATGACAAATCATCATTTGATTTGATTGCAATATCTATCATACTAAATATCCGCCACACCATCCATATTTCGTCACATAACGGTCCATAATTAACTCCCTCATTTTTTTTAACAGTCATGACTACGATGTGACATATTTGTCTACGTTTTTCCAAAACTCTTACCATCTACTTAATTCATCCAAACCCACAATTCTTTTCACCATACTCACAGTCAATCCATTTCATAAACCAAGAAGGGTAATTCTGAAGGATAAGGAAATTTGTGTAGCAGAAGGCATGGGACTCATTGTCATGTCAGAAACGGTAGGAGAAAAGTATATGGAAGGATACCCATAGCTCAAGGAAATGTTGCAAAAGGCTGGATGGCTCAAATTCATCAAAAAATTTGATGGTTTTCATAAAGATATCGCAAAATACTTTGCTAGATGTTTTGATTGTACAAAGGTAGAAATTGGAGATATTAAGTTTGTAGTAACATAGTCATTCATAATAGAGGCTACAGAACTTCCAAGACATGGTGAAAGATGGTTCAAAAAAAAGGATTTCCACAGTGAATCATGGAAAGTAATACTTGGGAACCCAAGTTTGGATGTCTCTGTTTTTAGAAAAGGAATTCCCATTTCAACTCTTAAAAGTAAATGGAGGAGCATGCTTTTGATATTACAAGAATTTATCACCTATGAGGGGAGATTCGATTGCATGTATTTCTACCATATACGTTTACTGATGAATTTCCTAGAAAATGGAGATATCAATCTTCCTTTCTTCCTGCTGAATAGTTTAAGAAGGATGGCCTCAAATGTGAAAAAGAAAATAAACTTCATAGGTACAACCATGTACCATCATGGGTTGATAAATATACTGATTGAGTTTCATTAAAAGGCATAGGAGATACTTGGGAGGATTTCCTCATTAGAAATCATTTTCAAGAAGCACCAGAATCACCTAAAGAAGATAATGTCAGAGAAAGCAGAAGAAAGAAGATTGGTATAATGATTAAAGACAGACCTGAGTCTTCATCATAGAAAGATGATGAAAAATTAACATATGAAGAACTGACATAAATCAGGAAACAATCTAGAGTAAGAGGAAAGACAAGAAAGGAGAAAAAGGTCACAGAGAAAGAGAATGTAAGTCATGTACAACCTAGAAAAAGCTCTAGGCTCTGAGGGTTGGCAAAGAAAACACCATCAAAAGGGACAAAGTTCATAAACTTAGAAGAGGAAATGAAAAAAATTTCTCTTGTTAACATATCTTTTGCACACAATCCTCAAAATTCTCTTGACCATAATTTTGAAGGTAGCCCAAGCATAAGATCTCCAGGCATAGACCCAGTGTAGCAACAAATATATGATTATATAGAATCAATGGAGAAGAAAAGTTCCTCAATTAATCCAGAACCCTCTGTCAATCCACAAGAACCTCTAATTGACTCTCTCAAATAGGGAATTTATGAATTAGAGATATTGAACAAACATATCAAAAAGGAGAATAAAACCTTGAAGGAACAAAGTAAATTGGACAAGGCAATACCATTCTGCATCTAGGATTGTTGTATAAGAAAAACAGGAATTTGAAAAGAAAGCATAAAAGTTTGAACAGAACAGTCATTAACCTCAAATACAGGCTTCTTATGAGGAAACCCAGAATGACAGTCACTTCAAAGAAGAGCAAAAGAAGAAAATTGGATGTACTAGCAGAAGTGTTTGTGTAAATGAATTAGAGAAGAACTCACATTTTTGGCAAATTGCATGAGGACATGTAATGATTTTGTAGTGCGGGTATGTTGAACCTTAGAATTACCTTCCCCTTGACATTTGTTCTCACCTTTTTCTCTTGATTTCTCACAAGACTACATATCCAACCAATGATAAATGCTATATTTTGTCTTAGGAAATCATTAAAATGATCACCATATTATATTTTCATGTTATTTCTATTTTAATAGATTTTTTCAAATTAGCTACAGAGTGCAGCCTATTCTGCAGCTAACTATAGGTTCCATAGCTACTCTCATGGTTTGGTAGGTTACAGGTGTCAAATGAAGAACTGGGCCACATGGGCATTTCCAAAATCATCTCCACATGGATTATATCCTACTCACTTGGTACATATTGACAGAAAAGCATGCCTAAAGTCATGGTCAAAGATGGAGTCAAATATGTTATCTAGTAGTAGTAGGACCCTTGATTTTCTCTTTCGTAACTTATCAAGAGTCTAATAGTTTTGTTGAAGAGTTAATGCGGATTAAGCCACTTGGAGTTGATCAGAATCTTAGGAGTTAATGCGGATCAAGCCACCTGTAGCTGATCAGAAGTTTAACAGTCTCATTACAATTCAAATTAAGCCACTTGTAGCATGTTTTCTTATAAATAGTCATGATAGATTCAGATCAAGCCACCTGTAACAAGATTTTCTCTTAGACAGTTATGTTATTTTTCCCTAAATATTAGTTGAATGAAACTGAGAAGTAGTTAGAAGCTAGAAGGAATTACAAGCGTTTGTTAAATACTTTGTTCAGACTTTGTTTTATTGATAATACAAACATTGTTTTGTCAACGGTGGTTTAAAAATGCATCTTTAATTAGCTTTCATCCAGCCAAATTTGTTATAGAGCCCCCCTACATTGAAGGAGGTTTTTCACTTGTTGTTTTCAATTTAATTTCTATTACTCTATTTTCTACAAGCCCATTTTCTCTAATTTTGTTACATTTTAGTTTGTAACCTGTTGTGCTGTACAACAACCCCCCATTTCATAAATTTTTTCTTTCTAACTATAATATGAAATGGGTCCTTTTTAAACATAGATGTGTGAATAAATTGGTATCAACTCATCATTAGAAAATCCTTCATCAAAAGGTCCAATTGAAACGTTATATTATAAACCTTTTGAACTATAATGAAATCGGTCTTATGAATAAATATAAAATTCTTTAGTATTGCAATAAAGCGATCACAAGATCGCATATCGTAGCAACAAAGAAAACATAATACAAAGACCTATTGACTTACTCCGATCCGAAAAGTGAACAACTATCGGTTATCGGGAAAGGCGAGCAGCAAATATAACGAAAGGCCCTCCCCTATTTCTCCGATGCGATATCTCTATCGGCAATCAGGGGATATAACACAATGCATGTTTAAAACACCTTTAAATCTCCCGATGCGATAAGGTGTATCACCATCGGGGATCGACGATTTTTGCAATAACATAAGTATTACTACCCGAGCTCATCCTCGATTGCGATCCGATACATCAAGGCGCGAGTTTCAAAATAGATTTAAAAGGCTTGCATGCATTATTTTGGATTATTATTAAAGCCTTCTCGTTCTCGATGGTGATTTACTTTTGATTATCTGAAAAAAAAATCAAGCCACGCTTGAATGAATCATTTGGCATATAAACAATATGATGATTATTTAAAACTCCTTTACCATGATTGACAGGTTAAGCGGCCAATTAATGAAGCAGTTATGTCGAGATCTTCCCAGAGATTGTATCTGCGATAGTATTACTATGATATTTCGTTATTCATTAATTGATATAATTCTTTCATATTGGCTCACACTACCTATTCTCTGTATCACGTTGATTTCATTCCTTGCATAGAGCTCCGCTGAAACAACAAGTTCAAACCAAATGTGAAAGAAATCCAAGAGATCCGCGGCAGCAGCGGCTCCCACAGTAACAGTGCAATCCACCACTGATCCACGACCAAGCAGAAAGGGTTTTATTTCAGACACTACGTTCCTTGGCCTTGGAAACACAAGTTGGCAAAGCATATATAATTTAATTGAAGCAGAGGAGCTTGAGACAGTACCAGTACAAGCTACCGCAGATTCAACTAGAAAATCAGAGGCTTCCCTTAAAGATTTATTTGATTCATATCTGGATAGAATAGTAGCACGTGAGAAAATTCTTCCATACACTGATGTAGTGCGATGGGAAGTAGAGGAGTTCCTGTTTTTAAATAGAACATTTTGCGCAGTTGATGGAAGGACCTTCGGCTCATTTCAGCCTGATGACTTAAGGAAAATGTATCACTTGCCCGAACCTCAAAAGAAATACAATAAAGCCTTTCTTGAGAAGTTCGCAAACGAGAATGATACTGAATCGGCCCCAATTCGGGAGTGGAGACAGAACCCTGCAAGGCACAAACATAAATCTTCAGGTAAGTACTCTGTAGATTCATTATGTTCTCCTTACTGTTATGCCGGGGCAATGATGTGTATAATTTGGGGATTGCGTGATTATGCAAAGTTCACTATTGAAATGGTTCCTTTAATGGAAGTGGCAGTTAACAGTGAAGTAATGGATTGGGCAAACATATTGTCAGATAAATTAGCCACTGCAATTCTTGAGTTTAGAGTAAAAACTCGTGTGACCGATAGGTCTATTCCTCCGTTTTATTATAGTTCTTATATTTTAGATGCTCTTTGTTTCAATTCTCAATTTCCTGTACTTGGGTGGAAATAGACTTCACAAGACCCCATGCCTATTCACATTTATCATCAAAAGTTATGAAAGGCGCACTATAAGGACCACTTGTACCAAATCTATAACGGTTTTATGTTACCTATTTATTATGCCATTTTTGATAAGCCTACCCCAAATATTTCTTCGGAAGCAGAGGTTGACCTAACCGCTGTAGGAAATTGGTTCGGGGAAGACAGGTTCACATACATAAGGGTTTTTGGTAGCCTTGCAAGATCTCATGTCCTTCCTCTGTAAATACCTGAAACGCTGTTAGCCCGAGAATTGGCCTACCAAATAACAACAACAGGAACATCCAAGACTCTTAGGACTTCTAAAAAACAGGCTTGGCCTACTTTTCCTTTGAGATGAGGTGTTTATACTTTGCACGACTACAAGCATGCTGAGAAGGAGGCAGTGAAAATAAACATGCTCAATCTTGCAACCATTCCTAATAGGTAATTCAATCCAAGGAAATTTGCCTATACTGTGCTTGAACAAGCCAAACTTACAAGGTTTGATCATGAGAAAGATGACTTTGATGACTTTTTTTCTTCGGCAGAATCATTATTCCAGGTACAAACACTAGCCAAAATGAGATATAACGATGAAAGGCTAGTAGAATTCAAAAGGCTCAGAGAACAGAGGTTGCAAACTCTACCTCTGGACTTATTAGCTACTACCCCAACAACACAGTCAAGCGAGCCTAAACATCGAATTATTGACAAATCTCCTAATTTAGGGACGATTCTCGAAAAAGGAAAAGAACCATTGCAGGAGAAAGAACAGGACAAGGGCAGCGAAAATATTAATGTGGATACTCATATTGATCCTAAACTCCTCCAAGAATGGCAACAATTTGACTCTATTATAAACAATATGGAAGGTCCACAAGGTGCCAGCACACCCAAAGTAACAGATGGACAACATACAACGTCAACAACGGTTCCAAATGAAGGAACCAACGGCCTACCCACTAACACGAATATAAAAATGATTCCAAAAGATCCCTCCGATCAAATTATTTTGCAGATAGAAGACATACCTCCATTAGATGTCTTTTACAGTCCCAAACATAAGGTTGTAATGAAAAGACAGAGGAAGAGAAGAAGACTTGATCAATCTTCCCTATTTTCAGCAAAAACAGAGACAACGAATATAGTGTGGAAAGAAGAGTTTAACCCTTCCGATGACCTAACAAAAATTTCTCAGTATGCGGGAGCTTATTCGGTAGCCACTATGGATAAGGCATCGGAAGTAAGTAATGTACTTAGAGAAAAGGACCAAGCAATTGTTTCATTGCAATCACAGTTGTCCAAAGCACAACAAAAAATTGAATAGTTGGAATAGCAACTATCAACACAGCAGAAAATAAACAATCAATTGAACAAGCAATTGCTTGAGGAGAAACAAAGGATACACTCAAGTGCAATACAAAAGAAAAAAGAATTATCCGAAGCATTGGCTAGGTTAAAGACAATGAATGAACTAATGGTTAAAACAAAAGGTGAGCAAATTGCTCAGTTGTCACATCAAGTAGAGAAGTTCAAGAGTCTTCCACAACCAGCAGATTTCAGGTCCGAAGCTCTACAAATCAACAAAGCATTGGTTACATAGTTAAGACTGTTATGTTATAACATTTCTCTGGTTGAGCCCCTTTGTGATATAACTGCATCAATAGTTGGCAAATCAGTCGATGCTAGGCAGTATTTGGAACAAGGCAATGAGACTCTAAAAAACTTTCTTGCTTGGCAAGACACCAATGAAGGGCAGGCCGCAATTCTACCCAAAATTCTAGAGTCACACAAGGAGATCCTTTTCTTAGAATGGCAGTCACAACTGATGAAAGCGGAGAGAGAAATTTCCAGATGCAGATTATCTACAAGTAATTTAATTGAGTTAATCAATAACACTCTTTATCTGTCTAACATGATTTCGCAATGCATTCCAGGTAAATTGCTGTCAGCCAAGACATTGGAGCAAGCATGCAGTCAATAATTGGAGAAGAATGGAAGATTAATTGTCGGCATCCAAAGTTTAACTTGGGATACCTATTGGTTTTTCTTAGTAAAACCATACAGTCAAAGGGCCACCCTCAAATGTTTAATCGATGCGATCGGTTGTATCATTCCCGAAATCCATGATGCTACATACTCAGCTCAACTACATTCTCATCTCACTCATCCTCCAGAATTGGAACCGATGCTTGCAATCTGCCAACTCAAATCAAAAGGAGATCATTCGAAACAATGAATCATGCTACCAACTGCAAACAAACCTATTGTTGAGAAGATGCTCATGATTTAGTTGTACCAATTAATAGCATTTTATTTTTGTAGTTAGTTAGTTTAATTAGTATTTATAGACCCTTTCATGCATTTAGAAAGGGTCCTCAGTTTTTGTATAAACTCAAATCTGGAAGTTGCACTATTGTGCTTCTGGTATATTTTTTTATAGAGACTGGGCTAGTATTCCAAATTCTAATGAAGAAAGCTTTGATGGGATGTGCACTATTGCCTTGATGTGAAAGTGTTTCTAAGTTGGAAAAAGGAATTTGAATGTGATTGATATCGGGAGTGATTCAAATCACATATGGTACTATTATCTATGATCTTGTTTCATTCTTTCATGTGAATTGTCATTTGTTTAATCTTGCTATCATTAGATATATGTATGTGTTTCTAACAACAATCCTTATATTTTTCACTATTGAATGTTTAAGGAGTGTTATTCTTTTAGTCATATATGTATTAGTGATATGTAAAGGATAGTGTAATAATGTTTTAATGATTACTTTGTTCAACTACTTGAACAAAGTAATTATCATATGAATAAATGTCTTTGTTTACCAATAGAGTCATCTATATGCCTGTTTGTGGATAAATATTATCAAAAGTTACACGAAAAGCAAAAATTTCCCGGGATAGGATAGTTATTCATATTTTTACTTTTTAGATTAAATCATTCATCCATTATCATTATATCAGAGAACCACCCATTTATCCATGCCCTTTTATTCATCATTGGGAAATTGGTCCCATTATTTGCAATCGGAGCCACCACACCAAACGGAAAACGAGTTGCCTTTAAGGTCCGGACTGGGTGGTTTTCCCCGATGTTGTTGCAACAATTTTTGAGGCATCAACATAACCTATAGTGTAATGATAAAAATCACAACTGTGCAAGTCTTATTCTTATGAGATATTGTATGAGAAATGACTGAATGAAATATGAAGTAATGAGAATACACAGTTGCTTATATTCTTACTATTTTGATTACTCATTTTCTTAGCATAGAATTGTTAATTAGTTGTATTAATAGATGTTCTCAAAACCATTTCGAAATGATGATAATTCTAACTTAAATGGTTAAATATCTGATTCATGCAGTGATTGAGCTTACTCAACACATTGTTAGTTTTACAAACTGTTATCTTCTCTTTTATGTTTTTAGGTCATTACTTAGTTCCATCACTTGACATTCCAAAAAATCATTTCAAGGAGATTGATTCTATCATATTCCAAAATTGAATGGTTGAATGGCTAAATGAATGTAATTATTGAATTACCTTCTCCATCAATATTACTTTTGGTTTTAATAATTAGATCCATGGATTAGGACTAAATGGTAGGATAAGATAGATGCTCTGTTTCTCTTATTAGGTCCTAACTAGTTAAAGTGATTCTTGGTCCAGTTTTAGGAGATTAGAATAACTTAGGAACCTATAATTTCCTTCAAAAATCATTAGATCCATGTAAATATCTCATAGATTGTATATTCTTAGACATCAAAGAACAGAAACCCCCAAAACGAACATAGAAATACAAAACAGTGAAGTAAGAGAAAAGTTAACTAAGCACATATAGTGCATCACACTTAATCAATCTAGAAACCTCGATTGATAATTCATGCAAGCAATTTAGGATACTAAATTTATCAAATAGTTAATATATTTTGCATTATAATTTTGAGTCTTTTGAAGCCATTCTAGTTTCATATATATGCAAGGTCTTTAATTTATTTAAATAGATTAAATACTAGGGAGAAGTTGTAAGAGGGATTGTATTTGTTATCAGCTTTTGGTATTCACTCTACATTAGAGTTATGAAATACCATGCATGTTATTAGTATAATGGATTATTATTCCACCTATGTTTTTGTATTTGTACTATATTTGGGTTATCTATGCTTGTTTTTCATTCATCTAAACTATGTTATTTATAGTGGTTTAAATGGATGCTAATAATATGACAATGAATGTGATCCCCACTAAAATGTTTAACATGTTGCACTTTATTAATAAGAATTATTGTGTGTCTTAAGTGAGACCTTCTTGCCCCTATAAGATGGAATACATTAGGACATTAGACAACAATAGGCCATATTTAGAAACATTTCATTAAGCTTGAGTCTATCATAGAACCAACATACAATAATGGGAAATAATTGTCTAAAATATTTGAAATATGGTAGGTGATTTAAATTAGGGTTTAATGACCATGGGGTAGGGTTTAACCTACAAAATGCCTTCAAGTGACTTGAATGCTTTTAATCCTAATATTTTCCCTAAGCTTATTTAGGGATGTTAATTATTCTTGGAAATGGTATGGGAAAGTTAGAAGGTGACATTAGGAAAAGGTGCTTGAGGAAAAAAAGTTATTTTATTAGCTCTTGGGAAAAATGGAAAAGAAATGTTACTTTTAGGACTTTGTTTGGCCATGTTAATGTACAATTTCTACCTTAGGAGAGATGAATTTTCCAATAAGTAATGGTAGCAATTTAAGTAGTTAAATACTACTCAATTAATGTATAAGTGGATAGAGGAGGATATGGCGTACTTAGCCATAGTGGGGTACTAAGCTCCCAATACTAAGTTTGACATTTTATTTTGGGATGGAGGTGGTGTTGAAAGTCAAAGACCTTACAATTATAAAATTACTAGACCAATTTTCATATTAGAACAATTAATGACATTGTTGGGTAGAGTATATTTCTTGAGTGAATCTTCAATGAGTTAAAAACATATGTTCTAATTGAGATAAATCGTTGCTAAGGGAAATGCATATTTGAAGGTGTCCATGATAGGAATGAAAATCAAACCTTTTGTGTGATTTCCTCCAATGATATACCATTCATACAACAAAAGTCTTAATCTATCCTAGTTTTACATTAATCATTGCATTAGGATATGGAGGTGGGAACTAGAGCCATCCTAACAATAGTTGGAAAAGGAATACACTACCAATTTTCCTATATGGCATAAAGGGATGTTAAAATGTATGGTTCTAGGATTTTGTGTGGATTTCATTAGACAAGTTGTGTGATAAGAAATAATGTAGAACATATTGCTAGTTTCTATTGATATCAACTATCTTTTTCTAGAGAATACCATTAACAATTTTACCTTCATTATCGTAAGCATACAAAATATTATTTTTACTTCTTAGATGATTACCAAAAATAATTAATTTCCTCATACATAAGTACTCAGAAAAACCATTGAAAGACTCAAAGCATTGTCTTACAATTTTTGTTGTAGCTAGAGCAACTTCTTCAATAAGGGACCCACTAGGACCTCAATGTTCAATTCCTATTGCATCTCAAACCTAGAAAACAAAGGAAAGAAATGACCACTTTTCATGTAAATATGAAATTTACTTTAAAAAAATGTTTTTAAAGTAAATGCATTTCCTCCATGGTGAAAAAAGGTCCTTTCAAACACAATAATTTTTATTTAGTCTAGGTTTTCATGATCAATGTCAAGCCAATTAATGGTTGCACTTCAATATGTAGACAAGTGTAGAGACCATTTCATGAATATATTTATATTTTTCATCGAGATTTTTTAAATCTCTATCAATTTCCTTTTCTATATTTTCTTATTAGTGCTTATGTAAACTCCATCAAGTAAAATATAGGAATGTCAAGAGGTTATTATGTGGTTGCAATAGAAAGCTAGACAAAGAAATTTCAGACAAAGGGAGACTTTGGCTTGGGCATAATAATGTTTTTCCAATGACTTGGTTGGGTTACTAAGTCATAGAAAAAATAATGCTATCTATGAGGGCATGATAGTTAGGGAGTATGAAGGTGTGCTAGGGAATGTCAGGAAGTGCTAACACATGTTAGATAGTTCAAAGGCATGTTAGGCATCGTAAGACATTCCAAATACTAAGGCATGCCATGATGTGTCAAGATCTAGGGAATGTTAGGGAGTGTTATAGAAACAAAAGGGAGCACTAGGTCAAAATGCATGGAAATGAATGAATAAGAGTATGGGATAGGGAGTGTCTGTGAGTTCGAATTGTACTAAGGAGGGAGTGAAAAGCTATGTTATGCAGTGTTAGGGCACACTTGAGGCCAAGGAAACATGTCAATATGTGTTAGTTTCTAGGGTGTGCCAACACATGGCAGAGAGTGCTAGGAAAAAAAGGGATCACTAGGTAAAAATGAATGGAAGTGAATGAATAAGAGTGTGTTATAGGGAATGTTAGTGAGTTTAAGGTGTGATAAGGAGGGAGTGACAAGGTATGCTAGCTAGTGTTAAGAAATTCTAGAGTTCCAGTGTGACATGCCAAGATGTGTTAGGTGCCAGGGTGTGCCAATGCATGCTAGGGATTGTGAGGGAGTGTCAAGGAAACACAAGGGAGAACTAGGTAAAAAGGCATGGAAATGAACAAATAAGAGTGTGTGACAAGGAGTGTCAACAAGTTCAAGGTGTGCTAAGGAGGGCGTGACAAGGTATTCTAGGTAGTGCTAAGGAATGCTAGAGTGCCAGGGCAACATGCCAAGATGTTCCAGTGCCAGGCTATGCCAATGTGTGCCAAGCAGTGTTAGGGAGTGCCAAGGAAACATAAGAGAGTACAAGGTAAAAATGCATGGAAATGAATGAATAAGAGTGCATGACATGGGGTGTCAGTTATTTCTAGGTGTGCTAAGGAGGTAATGACAAGGCATGTTAGGCAGTGTAAAGACATGCTAGAGTGCCAAGACGACATGCTAAGATGTGCCAAGTTATAGGGTCTGCCAACACATGGTAGGAAGTGTTAGGGAGTGTTAGGGAAACACAAGGGAGCACTAGGTAAAATTAATGCATGGAGATGAATGAACAAGAGTTTGTGACAGGAAGTGTCAATGAGTTCTAGGTGTGCTAAGGAGGGAGTGACAAGGTATGCTAGGCAGTGCTAAGACATGCTAGAGGCCATGGCGACATGCCAAGATGTGCTTGGCGCTAGGGTGTGCTAACATGTGCCAGTGAGTGTTATGGAGTGCTAGGAAAACGCAAGGGAACATTAGGTCAAAATGCATGGAAATGAACAAATGAGAGTGTGTGATAAGGAGCGTTAGCAAGTTCTAGGTGTGCTAAGGAGGGAGTGACAAAGTATGTTAGTTAGTGCAAAGGAATGCTAGAGTGCCAGGGAATCATGCCAAGATATGTCAGGTGCCAGGGTGTGCTAATGCATGCTAGGGAGTGTTAAGGATTGACATGGAAACACAAGGGAGCACTAGATCAAAATGCATGGAAATGAACCAATAAGAGTGTGTGTTAAGGAGTGGTAGCAAGTTCAATGTGTGCAAAGGAGGGAGTGACAAGTCTATATGCTAGACAGTGCCAAGGCATGTTAGGGAGTTATAAGGTTTGATAGGGAGTTCCAAAGCATGCCAAGGAATGCAGGGGATGCTAATATGTGTCACAAAGTGCCAAGGGATTCTAAGATGTGCCAGGGGTTATGGCATGTCAAGATGTAAACTATGTTGCTTAGTTTTTTATGGCCATGATTGGACGTGAACCTTGTCTTGGTAACTTTTTAAGTGGGATGAGTTGAGATTGGACATGAGTAGACTAAGATGAGTTATAGGTACTTCTTAGGTGAACAAGGTGTAGTCTAGTTGTAGTAATCGAAACTTGGTCAAGTTGTTGTAGTCGAGGTAGGACTTGGTTGGGTTCCCAAGCTGCAAACAAAGTAAGTGTAGTAGTGAGGGAATGATAGTTAGGGCATACTAACACATGAAATACAATGTTAATGTATTTTGAGGAGTGGTAGGGAGTGTTACACATCACAAGGGAGAACTAGGATAAAATGCATGGAAATGACCAAATAAGCGTGTGTGACGAGGAGTGTTAGAGAATTCCAAGTGTGCTAAGGACAAAGTGTTTTAGAAGAAGTTTAGAGTAGCATTTGTAGAAGGCAAGCATACAATTTTGATAAGGGGATGGATAGAGTAGTTTCATACAAAGGGAGACTTTTTTGTGGGTTCAACACTATTTTTCCAATGACTTGGTTAAGTTCCCAAGTTTAAAAAAAGGTAAGGCTATTTATGAGGGCATGTCAAATAGGGAGTGCCAAGGTGAGTGAGGGAATGCTAGGAAGTGTTAATACATGTTAAACAGTTCCAAGGTATGTTAGGCATGCCAAGGCATGCTAAGTGCTAAGGCATGCCAAGATGTGTCAGGTGCCAGTGTGTGCTAAAGCGTGCTAGGGAAACATAAGGGAGAACTAGTTTCAAATTCACGGAAATGAATGAATAATAGTGTGTGGTGGGGAGTCTCACTGAGTTTGGTGTGCTAAGGAGGGAGTGACAAGATATGATAGGTAGTTGCAAGGAATGTCATAGTGTCAGGGTGCTAGAGTGTGCCAATTCGTGCAAGGGAGTGTTAGGGAGTTGCATGGAAAAACAAGGAAGAACTAGGTCAAAATGCATGGAACTGAATCAATATGAGTGCATGGTAGGGAGTGTTAGCGATTTCTAGGTGTGCTAAGGATTGAGTGACGAGGTTATATCCCTTGCAGTGATAAGACATACTAGAGTTCTAGGTCATGTCAGGGAGTGTTATGGTGTGCTAGGAAGTACTAAAGCATGCCAAGGAAGGTAGAGGATGCTAACACATGACACACAAAGGGATTGTTAGGAATTCCAGGCACTATGGAATGTCAAAATGTAAACTATGTTTCTTAATTGTTTTACATCCGCAATTGGAAGTGAGCCTTACCTTTTTATCTTGTTAAGTGGGATGAGTTGAGTTTGGACATGAGTAGCCTAAGATGAGTTATAGGCAGTTCTTAGGTGAAAAAGGCATTGTCTAGCTGTAATAGTTGTAACTTGGTCAAGTTGTTGTAGTCGAGGCGGGACTTAGTTGGGTTCCTACGTCCCAAAAAAAGTAAGGGTGGTTGTGGGGCCGACACAATAGCTAAGGAGTGTCAGGGTTTGCCAATGAATGAAAAGGTGTTCTAATATATGTCAAACAATGTAAATGCATGCCAAGGAGTGTTAGGGAGTGCCAGTGTATCACAAGGAAGAACTAGGTCAAGATGCATGGAAATGAATGAACAAGAGTGTGCACCAGGGAGTGTCAATGAATTCTAGGTGTGTGAAGGATGAAGTGTGTCAGGAGAAGTTTAGAATAGGACTTGTAGTAGGAAATCCTATAGTTGCGATAAGGGGATGAACAAAGAAGTTTTAGGTAAAGGGAGACTTTGGGCTAGGAACAACACTGGTTTTCCAATGACTTGGTTGGGTTCCCAAGTCGTAAAAAAGGTAATGCTGACAACTAAGGAGTGCTAAGGTGTGCTAGGGAATGCCATAAAATTCTAACAAATGCTAGATAATTATAGGGCATGTTAGGAATTCCAATACATGCCAAGAGCTAAGGCTTGCCAAGATGTGCCAAGCTCCAGGGTGTGGTGCCAACACATAGTAGGGAGTGTTAGGGAGTGCCAAGGAAACATAAGGGAGAACTAGTTTTAAATGCATGGAAATGAATGAATAAGAGTTTATGATAGAGAGTGTTATCAAGTTCTAGGTGTGTTAAGAGGGGAGTGAAAAGGTATGCTAGGCAGTGTCAAGGCATGCTAGAGTGCTAGGGAAACATTCCTAGACATGCCAAGTGCTAGGGTATGCCAATGTGTGCCAAGGAGTGTTAGGGTGTGCCAAGGAAACATAAGGGATCACTAGGTAAAATTACATAGATATGAATGAATAAGAGTGTGACATGGAGTGTCAATGAGTTCCACATGTGTTGAGGAGGGAGTGAAAAGGTATGTGAAGAAGTGCTAAGGCATGCTAAAGTGTCATGGTGGCATGCCAATATGTGTTAGGTGCTAGGGTCTCCAACCCATGTGACAAAGTGCTAGGGAAACAAAAGGTATCACTAGCTTAAAATGCATGGAAATGGATGAATAAGGGTGTGTGATGGAGAGTGTCATCAATTTCTAGGTGTTCTTAGGAGAGAGTGACAAGGTATGCTAAGTAGTTCCAAGGAATTCTAGAGTGCTAGGGCCACATGCCAATATGTGCGAGGTGTTAGGTTCTGGCAATGTGTGCTAGGGAGTGTTCGAGAGTGTCAAGGACGCATAAGGGAGCACAAGTACAAAATTCATGGAAATGAATGAATAAGAGTGTGTGATAGGGAGTGTTAGTGACTTTCAGGTGTGTTAAGGGGGGAGTGACAATATTATATGTTAGGGAATGCTATAGTTACAAGGCATATTAGGGAGTGGTAGGGTATTCTAGGGAGTCTCAAAGCTTGCTAAGGAATGCAAGGGATGTGTTGCAGCAGCTACAACCATCCTCCAAAATTTTGCCTTAGCTTCATTTTGGAGCCTTCCTACCAACCTTTGATGGTAGTATGTATTTCCTTGTCAAGTACATAGGCTTCAATGATTTTCTTACAAAATGAAAGCATGTATGTGAGATCTTGTTGCATCCCTCTCATAGGATGTTTCTCCAAACTTGTTGTAGCTGCAGGATGAGTAGCTCCCTCAAGAAATTATGTAATTCTAGAGGGGAACCAACCTTCCCTCCAAAAATAATGCAATTCTTTCTGGCAGCCTGCTGGGCTCAAGAATTGTGAAAATCTGCCTGTCACTGTTCACTAGAAAAATTGCACAATTCCTCCCAATAGGACTACTTAGCTCAAAAATTGCGCAATTTTGGGTAGCAATCAACTTCTCTGCCCAGAAATTTCACAATCCCTCTGGGTAGCCAGCCCAGCTCCCTCCTAAAAATACGGATTTTTCCCCCTCAGCTAAGCAGACTGTTGCATGTGTAGTTGGGTTGACCGGTTCCCTACAGTACTGAGCAAAACTGATTTGCATGCATGGAATGCTTCCCTCAAGGAAGCATGCAAATGAATCCCTTGATTCAGATATCTATATTTAGCAGCTGGAGGTTACATGTAAGGATCATTTCAGAAACTTCCCGCCAAGTGTCACTTTTCCTAGATTTGTGGCATGCACGTCATAACCTCAATTTGATCAGAACTCATCAAACGGACACTGCAAAGCTCATCCCTCACATCGACCTTGCAACTCTGACATCCCACATTGCATCTAGGAGTTGTCAACACATTCACCTCAACTGTCTTGGGGTAAGCCCACCTTTCATGTCTTACGTTGCATTTTTGTCGCTTTTTGTGTTTCGCTTTATGTGAGTTCTATCTTATTGATTTCAATGAGAACTTGTTGTCTTTTTGATGTATGTTAGCTTGTAGAAGCACCATTTCATTTCTTGATTGCTTCTCACTATTGTCACATGCAGCGCACTGTTTTGCATGAACGGTTGTCATCACAACGATTTGCTTCACACACATGAATGCTTTCCCATTTTTTGAATCCCACACTTGCTATTTGCATATATGATCATTCAATCTTGTTTTCACTCATCTCACCATGCATTAATACTTCCCATGTTTGTAATCACCTGTCGGCCAGACTAGGCTGCCTTAGCCAAGACCATGCCTTACCTGGCTAGCACTGCACATTTCCATAAGCGAAGGCTTTTCCTTCCCTATAGAAATTGTGCAGGCCTAGCCCAGCACTGACCTATAGGCTTTCATTGCACAATTCTTGGAGGCAATGTCTTGCTGGCCCCAGAAACTGCATAATGCAGTTTGCTGGTAGCATGTCACTGTTGACTGAAATTGTGCATTACGTAATTTTAGTCCTCAAAAAGCTAGGTGGGACTATGCATTGCACAGTTCCAACAATTAGTTAGCCTCCCGATAGCCCAGAATGTGCCTTGCGCAGTTTTGGCAGTCAGTTTCCTGACCTCCTGGTGGAAATCATGCAACCTTCACGTTCAATCACATAGGTATGTTGCAGGTCAGTCCCCAAGTTTGTTTTGGTTTTGGCCTAACATATTTCTTTCCATGAGTGTTTCTATGTATCGAGCCATCATAGGTGTTCATCTATCTCTCAGTAACAAAAGTACAATGGTTTCCAGGAGAGCAGAGTCAAAGACACTGCTAAGAACACAACTAGGGATGCAATTGGTCAAGTCTCTATGAACTTGCCTATCCACAAAGACATCAAGTTGTTCATGGACAAGGATATCAAGATCAATGACAAGAGAATCACAATGAGAAACATCATCAACAGTAGCAGAAGGCAACTCACCTACATGCAATGAATGTAAGAGGAAGGTTGTTGACAACATAGAGGCAAAGCAAAGCTGCAAGTTCAAAGCAGATCCACTCATGATGAGAGCAGCTTTGGATATTGAGGCTATGAGGTGACAATGCAACATGAATTTTGTGTGAAGGTAGAGAATGGAATAGAGAAGGAGTTGCACATGTTGAAGCAACAACTCAAGGAAGAATAAGAGCTGCATAGACAAGAGAATGGGTTGTAGCAGGAACAGGTACAACAGGGGGTGCAACAGGCACAGATGGATGAAACTGCACCCGTACAAGTTATAGATCCATACCATCAGCTCACACAGAGTAGAAAAGGTGATCAATGTTGTTGATCTCTTGCAAGGGAATTCAAAGGCATGCAAGTCATTGTGCGTATGCATGTGATCCCACCCATTTGGCACACTCACCAAGGTGAAGACAAGAAGAATTTCCAACTGGAGCTGAACATGTATTTTAACAAGTTGATGCGCATGGCCATCAACACATGCTTGGAGATCAGTGTAGACATTATGTATCAACATGTTTCCGGTCGAGTCATACCCATGATGTCCATGCGCATGCTATCAGACGAGTGGGATGGAGGAGCCATATCAATGTACCCGGATGCAACAAAGGCAAGAGTTCACTTCAGCAAGATGTCACCATTGAGCGCATGGAAACCATCATGAATGACCAAGCTTGGCATCATTTTGCCACCATCGACCATCATAAGGATGTCAAAAAGTTGGTGTCACCACAATGGTTTGTGTGTTAGTGGTGTCTTGCATGGCTTTCTCAAGCCGTTTTGTCTCACATGGGTAGATGTGCATTGTAATGTAACATCTTTTCAAGTGTAAGTTCAAGTGTCGACAGTTGGGTGTGACAATCATAGAGTAGATGAAGAGTCATGAGGGTAGATGAAATGTCACAAAGGGGAATGTTAAGGGCCACCCTGCCGTTTTCTATAAATAGTCCCTCATAACTCATTGTATAGGATTTTGGTTAGCTAAGATTCGATAGGAGTATCTTAGAGAAAGCTTGGATAGTATTATAACACGCCTTGGCTTCTCCACTAGACAGAGCTAGTATACCTCTTTGGAAGAGCAGGAGGTTGTGGTTGTAATGTTCCGCTATCAAAACTAGTGGTTGGACATAGATGTATTGTATGATCGGAACTTACACTTCTGAATATAATGGAGCCAACACGTTTCATGCATATGTTGTATTGTATTCAAACTATTTTGTTTACTCGAAATGATATATGTATTTATTTGCTTACACATGCATGTATGGACTATTCTATATAAGTATGTATGAATCTTACTAAAATGTGTTGCTCGATTTAACCATCACTTTGGATTGCTCACTAACTTTATTTCCAGCTTGTGATGCATCTTCACTCCTGTGTCCCCTTCCAAGCAGTGTAGTATTACAATTTTCCAAGGGGCGCACTCACCTCACTCTCCATGTGTTAGAACCATTCAATCACCTTCCTCGTCTCACTGCAACTATCACATCCTTGCTATCAACATGGACATCTTACTTGCCTCTATGCGAAACCACGATCAAGGCATTACTATATGACCAATTTATGGAACTCCTACACCAAATAGGCTGAGGTCTAATTGGGACTTCTTACCAGGGATATCCCCTAACATTTTGGTGGGTCCAACACCATCAACATTTTTTGTATTAGAAGGAGGGCCAGATGACAAGCTGAGCCCTCATAATTTATTTTCAGTCTTCACACATCTATCATGTATTTTTTTATTATTCACCCTCCGAAATGTTTGTCCAAAGGACATATCTTCCACGTCGACAAGGAATTTTGGGATCACTTGTCACAAATCATGTATGATGGTGAAGGCAAAGTGGCTTGGCCTAAGTAATTAGGTGACTTCCATGCGCTCATGGAGGGAATGGAAGATTTTAATGAAATTGAGGTATGTTCGCTACTCGCACACACACTTCACGACCACCTATTGCAATGGTGTGGCACACTACGTCATAACTCCTTGCACTTATTCAAGAAGTTCAACGATCTAATCAAATCTGTTTTCCACCATTTTGATCCTGAAGTACTTGATAAAGAATTTTTAAAACAACAGAAGGCCCCACATGAATCACCTATGGAGTTTTTGGAATGCTTCCATCTATTCATGTTTGAAGCCCTGAAAATCCAGATGAAATTCCAATATCTCATGGATAGATTTGAATATTTCCTTATCCGATATGTTAATCCAAAGAAGAAGTCCAAGCTCAAACCCCGCTCAATATACTTCAGCGATGGAGCTGCACAATCACAGATGGTAATGGTAGCTGTCACAAGTGACTCTCTGCCGTTCCCTCATCAAACAACTCCACCACCACAGAGTGATGTGGGAGAATATGCACACACATATGTTCAATTGTCACATCCTCTCGACTTGGCTCCTTCCGACTTTTGTGGAAGCTTGGTTGCGAATCCATTGGGTTATCACATGTATTTTGTACCTCAACCTCTGTCCTCGTATTCTGATCATCCTTAGGATTAAACTGTCTTGTGTTCTTCTGTTCCAGACTCTACACCTGTTTTGAATGAGGATCAATCTATCGATGGATTTGGTGTTGCACAACCAACATGCGCTAGCATTCATGAAGATTGTGACTGGGAGCTTGAAAATCCACTGGCAGTAGGGGACCATCCCTGTCTTTCCATACCTCCATTTTTTGATGACATCCTTGATGATCCTGCCATCCTTGATTTTTCATGTGCATCTCCATGCACATATGCGCCCATTGTTGATCATTTGCAGAACACACCAGATATTAGTCCATCATCTGACAATGGAGAGGTCTAATCATTCATTGAAAATCCAGTTGATCTTTCATTTGCTTTTTCCAGAAAAGCAGAAGGTGAACATCCTTTCTTCTCATATACCCCTCTGTGTGATTCATCAAATCATGAGAATGCCGACCAACATTCTGAGTTTTTTAATCTTGGTTGCCGTGATCTCTTTACCTCATCATTTGATCATGATGTTGGTTCACTCATTATTAATCTGGCTAAGCCACTGGTCTACGATGATCTATCTGTCGATGAATTCAAAACCCCCCAGACTATCACGGAACTTCAACCAAAGTTGATGGTTATGTCAGGCCCTCATTTTCCTAAGGTTAGTCTGACTTCTGATCAGGAAATTGTTCAAACACCTGAGGCTCCTCATCACTCATTTGTATGCACTGAAGAACAATCCAACACTCAGATTTCACTTCCTCCACTCGAACTACACGATCCCATCGCTCATGCATTTGAGGAATCTTACATAGCAAGCACACTTGTGCAATGTAAGTGGTGTACCTTTCTCACGTTTTCTTGAATGTCATAGTCAAGGGAATGTGTACACTGAAAATCTGCACGTAGTGTAGCACAACAACATGGCAAATCCATAGAGTGCATGTCATGTGCCTTCACTCTTATTTGTTCTATGGACGCTTGTAAAATTGGAGTGTGTCTATTTTCATTGTCGTATCTTTCACATTTGATGGTTCACACAAATAGGTTTCTCGCAGACCAAGCCTTCACCAACATGAGTCAACCAATGCACTAGTCGTTGCATTGGAAATATCATTTCATGTGTGTCCCCTTCCAAGCCACGTACTATTACAGGTTTCCACGGGGCGCACTCACCTCACTCTCCATGTGCTAGAACTGTTCAAGAACTTTCCTTGTCTCATCGTAGTTGTCACATTGTTGCTACCAATAGGGACATCTTACTTGACTCTGTGTGAAACCATGGTCAAGGCATTACTGTACGACCCACTGCTGGGACTCCTAAACCAAATGGTCTAAGGTCTAATTGGGATTTCTTACCAGGGAGGTCCCTTAACACATAGGTGAGTCAAACACCCTCAATAGGATGCTAAGTACATGTGCCACATAGTGTCAAGGGACTCTAAGTTGTGTTAGGTGCTATGGCATGTCAAGATGCAAACTATGTTTCTTAGTTGTTTTATGGCCATGGTTGGACATGAACCTTATCTTGATAAATTGTTAAGTGGGATGAGTTCAGATTAGAGATGATAGCCTAAGATGAGTTATAGGTAGTTCTTAGGTGATGAGGCATGGCCTAGTTGTAGTATTTGTAACTTGGTCAAGTTTTTATAGTCAAGCCAGGATTTGGTTGGATTCCCAAGTCGCAAAAAAGTAAGGATAGTTGTGAGGGTATGATAGTTACGGACAACTAGGACATGCAAAGAAATGAAAAAGGCATGCAAAAACATGGCATACAGTGTTAATCGACGCCAAGGAGTATTAGGGAGTGTGAGTGCATCACAAGGGAGAACTAGGTCAAAATGCATGGAAATGAATGAATAAGAACGTGTGCCAGAGAGTGTCAGTGAATTCTAAGTGTGCCGAGGACAAAGTGTGTTAAGAGAAGTTATAAATAGGATTTGTAGGAGGCTATGGTTACAATAAGGGGTTGGAAAAAGAAGTTTTCTACAAAGGGATATTTTGTGTTGGGCACAAAATTATTTTTCCAATGGCTTGGTTGGGTTCCCAAGTTGCAAAAAAAGTAAGTCTATTTATGAGGGCATGGCAATTAGAGAGTGCCAAGGTGTGTCAAGGAATTCCAGGAAGTTCTAATAAATTATAAATAGTTCCAAGGATTGTTAGGCATGACAAGACATGTTAAGTAATAAGGCATTCCAAGATGTGCTAGGTGCTAGGGTGTGCAAACACACAACAAGGAGTGTTAATGATTGCCAGGAAAACACAAGGCAGCATTAGTTTCAAATGAATGGAAATGAATGAGTAAGAGTGTGTGACAGGGAGTGTTAACGATTTCTAGGTGTGCTAAGGAAGGGAATGACAAGCCATGTTAGATATTTATGAGGAATGTTAAAGTGCCAAGACAACATTCCAATATGTGTCAAGTTCCAGGGTGTGCCAATGCATGCCATATAGTGTTAGGGAGTTCCATGAAAACATAAGGGATACTAGGTAAAAATGCATGGAAATGAATGAATAAGAGTGCTTGACAATGAGTGCTAGTGTGTGCTAAGGAGGGAGAGACAAGGTATGCTAGGTAGTGCTAAGGAATGATAGAGTTCTAGGGTGACATGCCAAGATGTGCCAAGTGCCAAGGTGTGCCAATGTGTCCATGAAGTGTTAGGGAGTGTGAAGGAAACACAAGGGAGAACCTGTTCAAAATGCATGGAAATGAATGAATAAGAGTGTGTGATAGAGAGTGTTAGCAAGCTCCAAGTGTACTAAGGAGGGAGTGACAAAGTTATATGCTAGGTAGTGCCTAGGCATGCAAGAGGGCCAGACCATGCAAAGGAGTGGTAGAGTGTGCTAGGGAGTGATAAAGTATGCTAAGGAGGGAGTGATAAGGTATGTTAGGCAGTGTTAAGGCATATTAGAAGCCAGGGAAACATGCCAAGATGTGTAAGGTGCTAAGGTGTGCTAATGCATGCCAGGGAGTGTTATGGAGTGCTAGGGAAACACAAGTAAGCATTAGTTTCAAATTCATGGAAATGAATGAATAATAGTGTGTGACAAGAAGCGTCAGTGAGTTCTAGGTGTGCTAAGGAGGTTGTGACAAGGTATGATATTTGGTGCCAAGGAATGTCAGAGTGATAGGGAGACATGCCAATATGTATCAAGTGCCAATATGTGCCAGGGAGTGTTAGGGAGTGCTACGAAAACATAAGGGATAACTAGTTCAAAATGCATGGAAATTAACAAATAAGAGTGTGTGATAGGGAGTGTCAATGAATTCAAAGTGTGCTAAGGAGGGAGTGACAAAGTCATATGCTAAGCAGTGCTAAGGAATGCAAGAGTTCTAGGGCATGTCAAGGAGTGGTACATTGTGCTAGGGAGTGCTAAAGCATGCCAAGGAATGTAGGGGATTCCAACATATGCCACATAGTGCGAAGGGATTGTTAGACATGACAGGTGTTATGGCATGTCAAGATGTAAACTATGTTGCTTACTTCTTTTATGGCCATGGTTGGACATGAGCCTTGATTTGGTAACTTGTTAAGTGGGATGAGTTCAGATTGTACATGAGTAGATTAAGATGATTTATAGGCCATTCTTAGGTGAACAAAGCATAGTATGGTTGTAGTAACTATAGCTTGGTCAAGATGTTGTAGTTGAGGTAGGACTTGGTTGGTTCCCATGTTTTAAAGAAATAAGGGTAGTTAGGAGGGCATGCTAGCTAAGGAGTATCAGGTCATACCAAGGAATGAAAAAGCATGCTAACACATGCCAGATAGTGTCAATGCATGTCAAGGAGTGTTGGTGAGTGTCAGGGCATCACAAGGGAGAAATAGGTCAAAGTGAATGGAAACGAATGAATAAGAGTGTCTTCCAGGGAGTGTTAGTGAATTCCAGGTGTCCCAAGGACAAAGTGTGTTAGGAAAATTTTTGAATAGGACTTGCAAGAGGTAATCCTATGATTATGATAAGGGGATAGACAAAGCAATTTTGGACAAAGGGAGACTTTGGGCTAGGAACAAAACTATTTTTTCAATGACTTGGTTGGGTTTCCAAGTTGCAAAAAAAGTAAGGCTATCTATGAGGGCATGACAACAAGGGAGTGCCAAGGTATGCAAGGAATGCCAATAAGTGCTCACACATGCTAGAAATTTCCAAGGCATGTTAGAAATTCCAAGACATACCAAGTGTTAAGGCATGCCAATATGTACTAGGTGCTAGGATGTGGTGCAAACACATGCTAGGGAGAGCTAGCGAAACACAAGGGAGGACAAGTTTCAATTGCATGGAAATGAATGAATAAGAGTGTGTGATAGGGAGTGTTAGAAATTTTTATGTGTGCTAAGGAGGGATTGTGTTGGATTAGTGGGTCCTGACCCAGGTTCAGAGTTAGTTGCGCCAAACAAATCCCAACACTATTGGCCCTTTTGACATCAAACCGTGGAGCACGGACTGAAGTCTCACCCGAAGCAGTATGGGGGGATGCTAGAACCAAGTTTCTGCACCCAGAGATCAGTGTAATGTCGTTTTATGCCCTAGATATGTCTTCGCGCATATTGATAAGCCTTTAAGGCTTACTGATGTAACTTCCTTTAATTAGCTTCTAGACCTCCATGAAGGTCTACGACTGTCTTCCACGGACCCTAAATAGGCGAATCCACTACTTACGCACATCAAAGATTACTTATAACCCAGTAATTACTCAGGCTAGCTTAAGTGTTTGATAACTTCAACATACAATAATACAATATTCACGTAAATAGTTAACAGTAATTGCATTCATATAACAATATAAGTCATGTAAAGTCGTGCATCAATACATAATTATTTCATAAACCCATTATAACATAAGGCACATTCATATAAACAGAAGTAAATAGACAAACACAAGTATTTCTACAACAGCCTTCTTTATTAATACTCATTTCTGCTTACAGACTCAAGACTTCCCTGCGCACTTAGCTACAGGGGTCTGCACAATCAGTTGCGGACTCTACTCTAGGCCTATGTGCACACAGCTGCAGAGCTTTTCATCTACTCTAATACTTCTACGATCTTTATTCTATCGACCCATTAATTCATTTCCATCTCTCTTACTTGCCTTATACATCCTAAGGCACACCTATTTATACAATCCCATGGTCTGCAGACCATGGGTAGATCTTCAAAAGCCTACTCAACTTAAATAAAAGAAGGGTAAAACCCTTTATGACTCTTTAATTATCTACATGCTCCGTGACCACAACTTGCTTAGACTTTACATCTTTATACAATAAAACTCGGGCTTTTCCCCTAAAACTTGGGCTTTTGCACCAAAATTAACCCTAGTGGACCCCATCCTAATAGGCCCCCAACACAAAGATCATGACTCGCCCTCAAGTCACTCTACTAGCACGGAGATCTTACTGCAAATATCCCCCAAATCCACTCATACGACTGCTGCTTGATTTGTTCCACCAGCTGCTATGTTTCTGGTCCTACACTATCCTCCTTGATGTTTTGTTGTGTACTCTGTAAATTTTCCAATTTCTCCTAAATGTTGGTGGAGAAAATGTAGGCCTCATCCAACTAAGGCCCCAATCTAGCCTTAAGGAGTGGCTCTTTCCTCTATGCTACTTCCACCTGTATATGCATCTGCCTTGCCTCCTACAGCTTAGCAAGGCTTTGTTCGGTAGCAACAGTGTACGTCGTTGCCCTTACTTCATTATACTATTTTTGGAGTTTGTGAGCTTCTGTATTCAAGTCCTATAGGGTGGGAAATTCCTTCATAGCCGTGACTACCTCCATTTCCTACTCGAAAAGAGTAGTACAATCTACCACCATGACATCCAGCATCGTGACTCCATCCTTCACAGGGGCTTCGCATTGTTCCCTTACCTCTGGCAAAGTTGAAGGTTGTGACTTCAACTCTAATTTGGTGATCTTCAAGTTCGACTCAAAATGAACTCTAGCCACTTCTATCTTGGTGTCACACACACTTGCAACAAGCTTTCTAATCTTCGCCTCCAACGATGCTTCCTCTTGTGTATGCAGTTCGGGCGTTGTTCTGTAGGGTTCTACTACTGCAGCTACGAGCCAGTCGTACTGCACTTGGATTTTCTTCTGTTCCTCCAGCGCCTCTGACTTCACAGTGAACATTGTTCATTGTTCACTTGATACTTGCTGATGAGGATAAGTGCGAACTGCTCTCGAGCTTTGAATTCTGCTCTCACTCCTGCCTGTGACATGTGCAGGTACTCATTTGGGAGCGAGGCGAGGTTGAAGCTGATTTTGTACAATGAACTCACTATGGCCTTGTCATCAGCTGCCTCTACACTCAAAGATCCATCTGGCAGTGTGACTATCCAAAGATCCAGTTATCGAACCATCTCTACTGCCTAAGTGGTCCTTGGTGCCAAACTTGTTGACGCAACGTTGATCTGTCTTGTGCCTACTTGGATCCTATTTGTCTAAATCTGTAGCTTGCGTAGATCCTTCTGAATGGTGCTCAGTGGCTGTTGTTGCTGCTATAGTTGAATCCACAGCTCGCACAGATCCTTCTAAATGGTGCTCAGTGCCTATTGTTGATGCTGCTCAAACTGCTGCAACAGTTCTGTTGTAGTATCCCACACCTTATCACCTATCTCATCCAGGTTGTCATCTGTTGAAGCGATCAGATATAGTGATGACTTTGTTTCCTTTGACTTCTTTCGCAGTCCTTCCTTTCCTTGTTCTTTGTATCTTTTAACTCGGAAGGGAGTGATCTCCTGCTCCTCCTGACCACCGCCACCCTGTTCTGACTGCTCCTCCTCTTCTGTTTGGGGCGAAGGAGACTTACCACTAGGCTCGGAGTCACGCTCCTATTCGGCTTGCTGATTTGCAATATGCTCCGCTTCCACCCCGACCTTCTCCTCAGCCTCTAGTTTTTACTTCTTAACCAACTCCTAAACCTTCTACTTGGCCGCTTCCTTCTTTTTCTTCTATGTGGAATTGCTAGTCCCTATGGTTAGATCGGATGGAGAGTGCCACTTTGTTGACTAGTTCTTGACGAATTCCTCAATAATGTCATCTGTAGTGAGGTAGGGTAGGTTGATCCATTTTTGTTGCGGATCCTTCCACACCCAGATGTACAAGTGGTGGAATTCAGCTTTGAACTCCGTGTATCCTGAAGCTGTTCAAACACGGTTGGTGATAACCACAACTTCTGGTTGATGGCCATGCGAATGATCACCTCCATCAGCAACCAAAAGACTTTGGTCTCTGTGACCTGCACAACATCTTTTGTGGCCTAAAAAGATGCGAACTTTCTAGCCTCCGACAAATCCTTATCCATGGGAGGAAACTGACTATCCTTCGGCAGATCACAAGTGATGAGCACAATGGAGAGCAATAACCATGAATAGTCGAATGTTTTACTCTCGTCCTATGCCCCTCGATAGTTCACGAGGAACTCACTACAAAGGTAGTGCACCCAGTTGAATTGTACACCCTTTGAACACTAGGTAGCCAAAGAAATCACTGGCACCAAAACCTCGTCTGCATGGAATTTTCTCATAACTTTTCCCACAAGGATCTATGTGGTAGCCTTCACCGTGGGGTCGATGATTGAGGTTATAGAATAACCACACAGATTCCTCTTGAGCTTGAATTTATCCTTGATTTTCGTTGCAAGGTCATGCTCGCTCATCTTTCTGCAAATTTTTTTGGTTGGATTCAACCCTGAGTGTCGAAATAGCATGATCCAATGGATCAACATATCAGTGATTGGGATTGTCGTGCTCAACCATAGATAGCCATCATGCACTAGGGTTAGCTACTGCTTGATCATAATTAGATTAATGTTGGAGCGGTGGTAGTGGGGCGCCCATAACAGGTTCAGCAACCCTGATAGATTCACTCCATGAAGCCACTCCACCGACTCTAGTGTGGTGACTCCCGATTCTTTGTAGAACACCCTCTTCATGTAATTTTTTGTTGCCAAGTATGGGAACCTCTCATGGTCCACCAAATCCTAATCTTCCAGCTTGAGATGGGGAATCCACACTAAGCATAGACCTTCAAAAGTGATGTTCTCCGGTAGTAGGGGTGTATTGAGGAGGATTTTTCCTACATCTTGGTCCTTAGGGACCTTCAATTTCTGCTTGCATGGAGGGATGTAATCTGGAAACTTGGATATTGGATCCACCCTCTCAGTGTCGATGTCCTCCGCGCCCTCTCCAGCCTCCAAGTACACCACTTTTCTCTTCTCTTTCTCTCTCGGTTTGTCTCTCTCTGAGCCTAGGTGGCTTCATGCTTCCTCGGTGACTTGTGCACTGGCATGAGCTTCTTTTGCTTGTCCTTATTAGGTTTTGGGACTTCCCTCACTGGAATCAGCTTTGTCCTAGTCGACCTCGGTGTTGTAGGCACTACAGCTGAAGTGTCCATGCTCATCACCTCTAGAGCAGCACCATCAGAGGTGATAGCTCCCCCACTACTAACAGTCTCTCCTGGTATGGACATGGTGCTGAGAATGAAGAGCTAGGTATCCTTGGGTAACTTATCAAATATAGAAGAAAAAACTAAATCAGTGAAAAACTAAGGATTCATAAATAGTTAACATCTCAACATAGAAATGCTAAGGATGAAAATTGTTTTTCGCTAGATGGCCACATGTAATTTATAGGCGAATTCAAATTCAAATTCAACCATTCCCCCCAAAATCCATCCATAAATGTTGAATTGGTAGCAAATTTCCAAATATTTCACTCTTAAATACAACCTTAATTGCCTTAAATGATGCCCCCCTTGCTCCTCTTAACCATCTCTTGGCAGTCAAATCATGAAAAGTGACTGTAACAGGTACTTTCTGGCTATGTTGCACAGTCTCTCCCCCTATAAAGCAGCTCCCTTTGTGCTTCTTCTGGTATTGTGAAAACATCTTGTTTTGCACAGACCCCTGTCACACAACTCTACCAACCAGGCAGTGTATTTTGGAATCCCACGCCTCCTTGCAGCTACCTAGAGCGCTATGACTGTGCTACCGTCATTTAGTAATTTGGTTGGATCCCTAGTGTATGGCTTCAATTGGCTTCCATTTACCCTTCCCAGAAATGGATGTCCATACAAATTCGCGAGCTGAACTACTCAACCATATGTAATCTCTTTGATAACATATGTCCCCAGCTAGTGCATCTAAAATTTTGCTAGAAACTTATCAAACTTACTGTTATATAATAAAACTAAATCATTTACCTTGAAGGTGCATAGTTTGATGCGCCGATTGCGCCAAGCTTTTTCACGTCCCTTCTGAACCTATTGATGGAATTTGGCCAAAACCCTATCTTCCTCGAGCTCTATTAGCTGCGCGAGTTTTACCGGGAATAATGTCCATTCGGATGCTGCTATTCCCAGTAAGATGGGTGGCTATCTTAGAAACAAACAAGTAAAGTCTACTTTCGTTTTCTTTTCTGAAAATAGACAAGAGTAAAACCAAGAAGACCAACCTTAGTCTTGCGCTTGATTTCCTCTCCTTCTTGATAGAGCTTCGCCACTTCTTCTTCGTCTGCCCAGCTTCAAAAAGAACTTGTAGAATCACAACAACATACTACTATCGAAGAAACAAAGATCTATATTCATAAATAACACAGGAGCAGATGTGTGTTAACCATATAAATGCATATATAAACAAGTACACAAGAATATGGAAGAAAACTAGAATAGATTTATTAAGATAAAAAGTAGCAAAAGGATTACAACCATATGTTCTGACCTAGCATCATCCTCCATCTAGGAAGCCCTTCTTGACCTCAAGCAAAGCTTAGATCACCCAACACTATGAATGTACACCAGAAAACCAACAACACTTCTCTATAAGATACAAAATTCCAGCCTCTGGATCTTTGTGATGAGCGATCCATATATAGATGATTATAGAGAGGTGAGTCATCTTTTGGGATCTTGATTAGTGTCCTCTCTCCAATAGTTCCTACTTCCACTTGGAGAATTATGATTTCTTACTCATCCCTGGTCGAAAACAGAGAGGCAAGTGTCAAAGGGGAAGCTTCTGGAAGATTCCATGATCTTCCACCTCACATTTTGTTCCTGCCATTTGTCCATTCCCGACCATCACACCCTATAGAGGAGCAAGTCAATATGCATTTCACCTTGTACACTGGGAAGGTGATATGCATCGCACCCTCTGCATTTAGTTTTCAGTATGGTCCAGTTTTGGCCATTCATGAGCAGTTTTCAGTGGATAATTTCTGGGAGATGATGTAATCAGCTGACCTTGTTCCTTTAGGAAGTGAAGCAACACTTTTAGGGACTTAGGAGCCTTCGGTTTATGGACATTTATGATTGGGGTTGAACTGCCCAAAAATGTTTATAACAGTTGCCCCCTAAAGGATGAGGTCGTTAATCTTTCTGATGTCGGGTGAAATTCTTTACTATGAGGATCCGAAGTTTTTCTGAGCTGGGAGGCGACCTGTAATATCATACAATACAATACATTATTTTGACAACATTTTTTCATGATCTAGCTGAGGCGGGCATTCACATGCTCGGCTTTATAAATTCATTTTTATGTACATAGGACAGACAATCGTTTGTGTGACAGACTAATGATATGGCTCATCATCCTTTGATTTGGATGATCATCTGTTCAACAATGATGTACACTTGATGTCTTTATATTCCTGAATATATCACAGCTCGGATGGATGAAACTAGATCCGAGGTCTTCAAAACTCATTCAATGTTCACTTGGAGTACAAGTCGATCCATGTGAAAAATGTTATGGAGTCGAACATGGAAAGACATCGCTTGATTACCAGCCAATGATGTAAGTTGTTAACAGGCGCGAGAGGAATCACCAATAATGACAATGACCCTCAAGGTACTATAGTACAATTCATGTGGTGTGAAAAAGGACTTGGCATCGAACACCACGTAAAATCTCTTGGCCAAAGGCCATTGATGTAAACCTGTCACCGAAAGTGAGAAACTTGCCAATGAGGCATGCAAGCTTCAAGGTACTGGAAGGGTTGTTCCTAAGTCAGCTTCTTGCATAATGAGCTAATGTCGACAAGAAGCAACCTGTCACAGGAGGACCTTAATGAATCCCACATCAACGACACAAAACGAAGCAAATTATTTTGGAGGTGAAAACAATCTGACGATACAGGGTTCAGGGTGGCGGTCATGAAGGAATGGTGCATGAATGTATTGCAGTGGGTGAGACACAGGTGAATTTCCTAAATGACTTCTCTTGAACATATCAGCGGCACTGACGATGGATTGGTAGTGTTAACCCCAAATATGGATGGTGTGATGGACCAATGGTGATGACCAGTGAACAGAACAACCCAACCAGACATGGATGTGGAAGGAAAGTGTCATGTTCAAGAGCGACTTGCTACCAATAAAGTTTCTTCAAGTTTTCTTCCCAATTTTCCCCAATCATTGCTAACCAATACCTCTTTATTTTTGTCAAGCTTGAGGAGGATAACATATGCTTTTTCTATAATCCGCCCTTCTGGCGAACCTGTCGTTATATTTTAGTGAGCCTAGTGATAATGAAACTCGTTCTCGTCCATTTGGATGAGTTTGTCGCTATTGGTTTTAACGAGTTTAACGACAAAGATAACTCGGTCCCTTTCAATTTTAGAGAGTCTGAAAGAAACAGAAAGGAGACTCCAATGATTCTTTTTCATCATATAATCCCTTAAGTCCGAAAAAGCGTAAAATAATACAAAAGGGATGAATTTTCAATAGTTTTAACGAACCGAACAAGACAAGCGCTCGATATTTTTGTGTCATAATCCCTCAGGTCCAAAAAGATTAAAATCTAGAGGAGGGATAACACTTCCAATGAATTTAACGAGCCGGAGAGGCCAATCGCTCGGCAATCTTTTCATATTTTACAAGTCAGTTGAAAAGAGCTTAAAGAAGACTCGTTCTCGAGGAACGTGTGATGGTTTCAGGTAGCAGCTGATTCTAGGTAAGATTTGGAATTTTCCAATCATGGCAGTGTTATAAGGATGGCTAATAGAATCACTCTTCTCAGATGTTCCTCGAAGGGGTAAACAATCATATGGGGGTGAATGATCGGCTGAAAATAGAGTGGAGGTGATGGCAAGAACACGAGGCTCAAAAGCTGGTGATAAGGCATTCACAATGGTTATTTACTGGTTCATTTTTTAATGAGCTTAAATGTTGGGGGAAACATTTGCTCATGACTTATGTTTATTTTTTAACGAGCTTGAACTATGCGCTAAAACTGCTCCTGGAGGGTTTATTTTTTAACGAGGTTGAACCCTGTGGTAACATTGCTCGCCAGTTGTATGATAAGAATGTCTCATTCAAGATGCCATTTTTTATGGGGCTTGCACCTTTTGAAGCTTTGCCCCAGATCTTTTCTTTATGCAAGTTAGGAAACGACTAGCCTTATGGGTTTAAAGAGTTAGAGGTCCTAAAAATTTAAAAAATAAATAGCTGCTCTTCGCTTTCATGTGGAAAGCTTTGCATGCCCCTAGGTATAGTGACAAATTTCCAGGTTACCAAGAAAGTTCCATTTGCGTAGCAGACAAAAAGCTTCCTTGGCGATGCCTACCGAAATAGACAAAGGGGAGTGGCGTAGAGATACTCCACTCACATAACTTTAACGAAGGTATCTTATTCCAACCTGATCCCATTTTCCTGTAAGGATGGGTTCGTCAGACTAGTCATATATCCCTCATGGAAACCTACTCTATACCCAAGGTTTCCCTGCCAAAACAAACCAGGGTGCATGCCCCCTGTGTTTCAGTCACATCTTCCTGAATCACTCGCGCTCATGAGGTGGATGGCCTGGAGATCGATGAGAAATTTATTGTGTGAAGAGAACAATTAGGGATGGCATGTGACTATGTGCGATGTGTGAACTGGCAAACGACATTTGGTCTACGAGCTTGACCATTCTGCCTTCGCGCGGAAAATACATTACTCTAAAGAGTGAGGAGACATGGCTCCCATGCAATAAATATAGTCGCGTCTAAGGAGTAGATTATAATCCAAGGGTCCTTGAACTACCATCACGTTCATGTGAACGGTTTCCCTTCTCAAAGTAATGGGCAAATTTGGAAGGATCCCTAAAGGTCGACTGGTTCCTTTGTTGAAGCCTGTCAGATTTATCATTTCAGGCAAAAACGATGGCGAACCAAGCGCTTTCCAAGCAGTTGAGGAAAGGATACTCACAAAAGCCCCTTCATCAATGATGGTACCAGCCATGACCATTCTGTAAGCTTGTACAATGATTCTTAATGGTACACTAGCTGGTAAATGGGGTCTGCCTAGTATATTCCAGTCGAAGGAAATGACTAGGTTGCTTGGTGGTGGGACCAAATAGACAGCCGGATATGAATCTGATGAACTTCCTTCCTGCGATAAAGGAATGAGAGGACTGCCCCCAAGTTCATCGGAGTCTGTGTTGACGAAAAGAATTTGAACGGTGTCGTTCTCTTACTCTTCAGTGACGATATCATTCGAAGATGAGCACTCTGAAGGCAAGACCAGGTCAAATGCCGTCTCGACCTTTTGACTTTCATTTGGTATGGA
The DNA here is from genome assembly GCA_000404065.3 of Pinus taeda. Classification (NCBI taxonomy): domain Eukaryota; kingdom Viridiplantae; phylum Streptophyta; class Pinopsida; order Pinales; family Pinaceae; genus Pinus; species Pinus taeda. Next base: position 209,736 of record APFE030709608.1, read on the forward strand.
TTCAGAGGGTTCATTTTCAATGATAGATGCTTCAGCCAACCACAATAATGGGCCAACCATATTTTCAACCGGTGGAGGACTTGGCAAGAGTTTTTTATATCCAGGAGGAAGTCGTAGCAGTGAAACCGGACGATCATCCAAAACTCTTTTAGCCTCGTCAAGGAAGGGACAACGGTGGACGGTGTGATTGCCTTCACACAACTTACAAGGAAATTTGGGATTCCTTTTCTGTCCATGTGCTTCACTTTCACTGGTTGATGGTGTGCATTCAACATGATCGTTAGAGGTTGATGCCACTGGATTGTGCAAACGAGGAGACCAGTCCCTTGAGATTCGAGGGATGCAGGGGCAATCTCTATGATAGTGGTCTCCATTGCAAATGACACAAGGAGGTTTAGGTTTCAACAGTGCGGTGTGAGGATTTTCACTAGATGACGCTTGGTTGCCCCCTTTCTATTTTGGTTCCTTTTTCTTCTTTTCCTTTTTCTATTTCTGCTTCTTCTTCTTCTCAGTTACTTGATTTTTAGCTTTACCGGCTTTATCAAGCGAAGAGGAAGGAGGAGAGGGAGAATCAGACGAAGTAGAAGGTTGGGAGGCAACTCTAGTGTCATCTAGTTGCTGATTTGACTGTTTAGGAATTACGAGATTCTGAACGACAGAGGTAGAGAAGAGCCAGATAGGCAAACCAATTGTCAACCTTGGAATTGACAAAGTGGCCATATGGGGTGCACCAACATCTCCCCAAGAGAAGAAGGGACTAGGATTTCCTCCAAGGGGAAATCCTTGGTTGGTAGACTCCATTTTCTCAACCTGAAGACCAACGGGGGAATTTGTGATGTTATTCTGATTAAAATAAATTTTTGACACTTTGACACAACTTGTTTTTTCAATTTTAAAGAGTCGAGAAAAAATAAAAGATGACTCTAGTCGCCTTCGATTTTTATTGAGCCTGAAGTGACAAGCGCTTAGAGGAACTTTTCCTTTAAGGAGTCTGAAAGGAGTAAAATGGACTTCTCTGGAGATCTGGGCAGGGAGGATTACCAAACCAATCACAAAACTGCAGAATACTTTTTACGGTACGACAGTCAATCTTCCCGAATGCTGTGTTCAGTGCATTGCGATTGATAGGGCGGAAGACATGGCTTCCTAAGGATAAAGGATGCAGCCTATTGTGGTCTCCCAATATATACTCGAAGGTACGTGGGAGCACAAGTCTGTACTGGCACTTGCTGTCTTAGAGTGGAGGAATCACCCAACCAACACTGAAAACAACAGTTACCAAGTTTTACGACGCCAGAAACGTCTCTAGCCTAGACCTCTAGATGTTGTGCGTTAAGTTCCAAAGCGTTGTTAGATTCATTAAGTTTATTTTAAGTTGATCTTGCTTAACAATTTGCCTTTCAAGGTCACCGCGTGATGTGTATATAATTCCTAAAATGTAGTCTAAGATGATAAACAAATGTTTAATCTTCTTTCGGCAATGAAAATCCTAGCTACTAAGGAAAGAAAGTTAAGAATCTTTCTTCAAAGAGCACAGAGCACACACTAAATGCACAATCCTATATCAAACCAAGCTGTTGAAATGCAAATTCACATGCATGTATTTGTCTTCAACCTTCTTATTGTATGGATGATGATAAGAAAACTATGTGCAAATCTGAATTACTTTTAAAGCGATAGTACTCAACAAATTTCTTTTTCAAAATGACGTGAAGGTAAGATAGACACTTTGCGATTTTGAAATGAAAATTGCTTTTCGACACTTTAAAAACTACTAATTCAAATCCTATGCAATAGTAACTGTATAATCAACTATCAAGAACAATGGGATTGTTTTCTAAAACTGAAAAAAAATAGCTACAACACTTTCAGATTCAGAAATGATAGTTCGACTATGCTACTTTTTGCAAAAGAGAACTAAAAATGACGCACAATACATAAAAAACACTTACAGTTCTTTGGACTAAGGAGGCGAAATAATGCAAGAGAAGAGGGTTTTCACAGAAATATACTGACTACAGAAAATAAAACTCCTGAATAGGACTGAAAATAGTGAGAAAAAACCACAGTCTGAGGGTAAAGTTAACCCTCCCTGATCATCACACCTGTTACACAGTGAAACTAGTATGCAGCACACCTACTGCACTCGGGAAGTGCGATACATACAGTCTGTCTTGAAGGCAGTGTGCGATGGTACCAGTGCGAAACTTTAAACAAGTTTTCACTCACAATTGCAATTCAGTTTAGGGATTTAGGCTGAGTAAGTAATGTTCAGTGTATGTAAAACACAGGGGTGATGTAAAGAGGTTACTAGAGCCACCACTTAGGGCAATTAGATTGTTTGCATATCTATTGTTTAATTCATAAACAAAACCCAGAGATAGACTGAAGCAGCATTGATCTACTTTGCATTTGTATAACAAATGCAGTTTGAAGGCTAGCTGGCTTGACTTTAGGCTCCGTCTGTAAGTTTATAAAAGAAACAAAGATAGATAGGCTAACAAACAATCTAGTCGCTCCCTAGCGGAGTCACCATTTTGTTACCAGGAATAGTGTCCACTCGGATGCTGCTATTTCCACTAAGATGGGTGGCTATCTTAGAAATAAACAAGTAAAGTCTACTTTCGTTTTCTTTTATGAAAATAGACAAGAGGAAAACCAAGAAGACCAACCTTAGTCTTGTGCCTGATTTCCTCTCCTTCTTGATAGAGTTTCGCCACTTGTTCTTCTTCTGCCCAGCTTCAAAAAGAACCTATAGAATCACAACAACATACTACTATCAAAGAAACAAAGATCTATATTCATAAACAACACAGGACGAAATGTGTGTTAACCATATAAATGCATATCTAAAAAAGTACACAAGAATATGGAAGAAAACTAGAATAGATTTATTAAGATAAAAAGTAGCAAGAGGACTACAACCATATATTCTGACCTAGCATCATCCTCCAGCTAGGAATCCCTCCTTCACCTCAAGAAAAGCTTAGATCACCCAACATTATGAATGTACACCAGAAAACCAACAACACTTCTCTATAAGATACAACATTCTAGCCTCTGGATATATATGATGAGGGATCCATATATAGATGATTACAGAGACGTGAGTCATCTTCTGGGATCTTGATTAGTGTCATCTCTCTGATAGTTCCTGCTTCCACTTGGAGAATGATGATCTCTTAGTCATCCCTGGTCGAAAACAGAGAGGCAAGTGTCAGAGGGGAAGCTTCTAGAAGATTCCATGATCTTCCACCTCGCAATTTTTCCCTGCCATTTGTCCATTCCCGACCATCGCACCCTATAGAGGAGCAATTCATTATGTATCGCACCTTGTACATAGGGAAGGTGATATGCATCGCACCCTCTGCACTGAGTTTTCAGTATGGTCCAATTTTGGCCATTTATTAGCAGTTTTCAGTGGAGAACTTCTGGGGGATGATGTAATCAGCTGACCTTGTTCCTTTAGGCAGTGAAGCAACACTTTTAGGGACTTAGGAGCCCTCAGTTTATGGACATTTATGATTGGGGTTGAACTGCCCAAAAATGTCTATAACAACGAGCCGTTCTTCTAAGGTTCCATGGTCTGCCATTCTGGTGAAAGTTGCTATGCATAGACTAGGCACAATGTATTCCATAGGAATTACAACTTCTACACCATAAACCAACCTAAAAGGTGTTTGACCAATAATTTTTTTACAAAAAGTTTTGTAGGCCCATTAAACTGCTAGTACGCGCACGTCCCAATCATTCCACTACGTGTTGCAAACCTTTGTCAGTGCATTCTCCAATGTCTTATTAAAGGCCTCAACTATTCCATTGGCTTGAGGATGGTATGGCGTACCCTTCTAATGATAAACCTAGAACTCTTCTGTCAGCATTCTGATCATTTCATTGAGGAAATGCGTACCACGATAACTCATCAGTACCTTCAGAAAACGAAACCTGGTCAACACGTATTCAAGCAAGAATTTCCCTATTGTTTCCCTTGTATAGTCCTTCATAGGCTATGCCTCCGCCCATCTGATCAAATATTCAGTTGCATTGATGATATACTGTGCACCTATCTTCTTGCCTAGAGGTTGAATCGGTCCTACAAAATCAATTTCCCACTTCTCAAATGGCTGCAATGACACTTGCGGATTCAAAGGTAGCTCATCCTCTATGATGGTCTGCCTATCCTCTAAAATGCATCAGATGTCCTATAATATTATTTATGATCCTTATGCAATGTCGACCACCATAACCCAGCACACAAAATCTTATGCGTTGTTTCTTTTCCTGCATAATGTCCCCCTGCAACTCCTCCATGAGCTTCAATGAGGATATTGTTTCTTTCAAAGTCAGGCACATAGTGTCGAATTATTTCATTCGATCCCATTTTACATAAATGTCTTGCAAGTACAGAAAAGTCTGTTGCGCACACCACCAATTCTGTCTTCCATTGACTGTTGTATCCCTATGGAGCTGTCCTTGTGGTCAGAAAGTGGATAATGTCTGTAAAGTGATTATCTACTACGTGCACAACAAAGAGCTACATGTCAGGCAACCCTTCCTCCAAATAGGTAGGATCCTCTCCTATTTCAATGTGCGATAGATGGTTTGGCCCAGAATTCAACCTTCCTAGCTTCACAATCACCTCAAAATCATACTCCTGAAACAAGAGTAGCCATTTGCATATTTTCCCCCACAACACAGGCTTGTTGACCAGGTACTTTAATGCAAAATGGTCTGTGTACATTTTGAAATGTTCGCCTAACAGGTAATGTCTGAACTTCTGGAGCACATACACCATTGCCAAGCCTTCATTCTCTATCATCAAATAATTCTTTTCAGCCTTAGAAAACTTCTTGCTCACAAACTCTATAGGGATATCCAACTCTCCTTCACCAGCCTATGTCATCACTACTCCTAGCACAATACATGAGGCATCTAAGTGCACATGGAACTGCTTCTTCCAGTCTAGGAATACTAGGATCAACATGGTGACCATTTTCTCCTTCAGTACATCCTTGCTGTGTTGACATTCTTCGTCCCAATAGAATGTAGCATCCTTCTTCAGTGGCTTTTCCATAGGCGCAATAATATGAGCACACCTTTTGATGAACTTTGTATAATATCCAGTATGGCCCAGCATAGTGCACAACTATTTAACACTCCTTGGGGCTTCGAATTTGATTATTACCATGATATTAGCAGGGTCCACCATAAGTCCTTGCCTACATACCACATGACACAGAACAAGCATTTCTTTAGGTTTAGCACAATTTGATACCTCCAACATGTATCCAACATTAAGCACATAATGTCTACATGGCGCTTAACTAGCCTAAACATTATCTAGTCATTGAAATAGACTTCTAAGAACTCATGAATGAACTCTTTAAATGCCACAATGACCACACGTGAGAAGATCACTGGCGCATTCTTAAGTCCAAAAGGCATCACTGTATACTGGAAACATCCCCACTCTCTCGCGAAGGTTGTCTTTCTCCTGTCTTCTGGCGTGATCTTAATTTGATGGTATCCAGAGAACCCATCAATGAATGAATATGCTTCCTGTCCTCCAACATTATCCATTACTTCATCTGCGAATGGAGTTGGAAAAGGATCATGAACACAAGCATCGTTGAGCTTCCTAAGATCTACGTAAATCCTTATTTCGTCCTTCTACTTATTTTCCTGAACGACCATTGGATTCACCCAACCAGATTCCTCCACTGGTTCAATAATACTTGTCGAAAGCATCTTGTCCAACTCCAAGCAAACCTTTTCCTTGTATTTGGGATTAAGGCAATATGGCCTCTGCTTAACAGGCTTCACATCCAGTTTCAAAGTTATTTTCGTCACTCCCAAATCGCCTATGATGCCTTTTAAGTCCGAAAATTTGGTAGGGAATAAATCTTAATATTTGCAGAGAAATTCAACGACTTTGTCCACTGTAGCATCATCCCAGTAATCCACAATATTTGCAAACTTTAGTTCCGATTATGTACCAATGTTTACCTGCATGGTTTTCAGTGGCGCGGTGATGTTGGGATTCTCTATTTGCGGTCCCTCTACTTCGCGGTGGCCTTCTGCTTTGGGGATGTTAATATTCCTTAGATCCTCATCCTCTCCTTCAGCAATCATATTGTAACATTCTAGCACATGGCATAACTGGGTGCTCCAGTCAGGTTGAATCAATTCCAAGGGATCTTGTGGAATTCTAAAGATTGCGGCCTTAACCTCCTGTAATGCTTCATCAATACTTTCAAATCTGTCTTCAAAGTTGAATGTCCTTATGAAGCCTTCTCTTAATATATCCCATTCTATGGTGCCATGGTAGAGCTCTTTTTCCAAATACCAGTTCACAGGGTTGATGTCCAAAGTGTGACAAAAAATATGCACCCAATCTGGCTGTGGCTCTGTTCCATAAACCTTAGTCCACTTTTCCAAATGATCGCGTGGATCATTTCTCCCATCATACTTCTTGTAAATTGTACCTTGGGGCAACCAAATCGCATCCTCATCATCTTCTTATAATTGCGCCATTCTTCAACACTATCTTTATGCGTTCCCCACCATCAGGCAGGCGTAGCGTGCAACACTAAATCCAGTGCTTGGAAGCAATGCTTCTTGGGCACTTCCCTTTCAAATGCATCTATAAATTTATTTACATAAGTTAGAACATCATAATAAGGAAAAATTCTTACCTCAGATTATACAAGATGCAATGATTTAGTCATTCGATTACACCGAATCTTAGATACTTCGTGTAACCTATTCTGCCAGTGCTCCAATTCTTCATCTGAATCTGATGTACCGGAGCTTTTGTGGTCCCATGTAATTCATCCATTAGCCATCGGATTAACCTAATCTTGGTCTCACACTGTTATCTTATAGATCTGGTCCAAATCATTGTCACTTTCCTTTTAGTCGCAACCAGTTCAGTATAGCGCAGTCCTTCTATAGGGTCCAATGGTACTACCATGCAAAGTGTTTTCCTTTCAAACGAAATTGTCCACTTCTTCAAATTGATGACCCCATTCATGTTGATAGCTCAATAAATTCCAAGGAGCACATGATATGGATTTTTGTCATGAACAATCTCTATTACTTCAATGTCAACCAATGTGCTTGCACCTTCTATATCTATGGTTACCCCATGCAATATCCCCATAGGGATAATCTTCTATTGATTTTCCATTCTTAATTGAATTGGAGACCACTCTAACGCAGGCCTCCCCATTTTTTCCCAAGTCTATTTAGGAAAAACATTCGCATCCGACCCCAAATCCAAAATAACTTGATCCATCTTGTATTCTCCTATTTTCGAGGTGAGCCTCATCTTGTGTCCTGTTCTCATCTTATGTCTGCCAATATTTCTGACCGTGCAGTGCCCATTAGAAGCATTATTCCTACGAGAACATTTATTTATCAACTCCTGTAATACTTTCACAGCCCTGCTGTCGTGCAACAGTTTCATGCAAGTCTCCAAGAAAGTAGTAAGCATGAATGGGGTCAACTTCTTCAGATAGCCTATCCTAACTTCTTGAGGTAGAGGCTTCAACGAACTTTTCTTTTCTTCCATGAATGTTTCCATTGCGCGCTCTAGATCAAATACAACTTCTTTCTCTAGAGCCTTGCAGACCCATCCACCTTCTTCAGGTTGTTTTCCCTTATCGTCACTAGTCGTCATACCACTTCGCAACACGATATCGACATTGGGATCCTCTTCGCGAGGCTTTTCCCTCATCATCTGTAGGTTCTGAGTAGGATGTCGAGGCTACGCCTTCTTCTCCTACATTTTAGCTATCAATATAGCGAATTCTTCTATCGTGTGGTCAAATTGAGTACAATACTAGCATGATGGGTGTGTCCGACTTGTACACTCCTGCATGTAGTGCCCTGGCACTCCGCAATTATAGAAAATAACTTGCCCTCAACCTCTCCCAGGTCCTCCTCCTACTCAGCCTCGTCCATGACCCTGGTATCCTCCACGCACTCCCCCAACGCATTGATCCAGAGGCCGAGTTTCTGTTTGCATCTGATATGCGGGTGTTCTTTCCATCATCAATTCATAGATACGAAAATTATGCTCATCATATCCTATCTATTTACATAAGTTGAATAATAACTATTGTGGTGTCTATACATATTTTTGCAGTAAGTGGCAATTATATGTTAAATGTTTTCTTGCTACTTGATAGATAGCAAACCACAATGCGGGCCCTATAGTTGGTCCAACTTGAGCTTCCTACCTCAGGGGCATTGGCCCTCCTCCTACCATAGGGCAATGATCCTTATCATGCCCTTGGTTGTTACACTTGAGGCACCAAACGTATTCATGCACCTCTGGCCAAGCCGCTTTCTCCTTTTTCAAGCTATGGAACTCCAAGCAAAGGCTTTGCAACTCAACATGAATTTGTTGAACTCCCAACTTTGTGTCCTGAATAGGTGTCTCATGTAATCTCATTGAGATCTCCAATGCTTCCGCCTGAGTTCCTATATTTTGTTGTGACAAAGCAACCCTTAAGTGAGGCAGGAGCGCAACTATAAACCAATCACAGTGCTGACTATCTTTGAGATTCATATTGGCTTCTTAGATTCTGCACTTTAGTCTCTGATCTAGCTCCCAAGGTGTTTCACTGATCCTCATCGCGATTTCCTTGAACCCTACTACCGATTGTGTTTCAAACTTAGGCCTATCGAACTCCTTGTTTAGAGGAGTCTCAGTGTCTGCTAATGATTGCACTGGATTATCCATGTAGTACTTAATGTACCATGTGAACATGCGATCTTGTAGAGCAATAAACAACTGCACTTTCTACATATGATCATCTATAATATTCTGTGTTGTCCACACGACCTTTGGAATGAACTAAAACTAGTCTGGGTCCTCATTTCCCAAGCCCTTGAAAATAGGAAATTTCATCATATTTGACATACTGAACACTAGTGGAGGTGGTGGTGGTGTGGGTGAAGGTGTATGCTGTGGAGGAGAAGGTGGAAGTGGTGTGGAAAAATGAGGTATTCGTGGAAACCCTTGCCTTATTAATTAGGCAACGCTCTACGGTGAAGCCTATTCTGCTCCCTCGTTATCACTTAGAGGAGGCTTGATTAGCAGGCTATATTCAGGGCCTGTTCTCCCTCTATCTCTGAAGAAATTTCCACTTCGCATAGCTCCAAACATCAAGGTAATGGCATAACCTACTTTTCACACAAGAGCATCTTAATCCACGTATTCAAAGATCTTAAATACTTACCTCGTGGTCCCTTGAAGCGTCGCTCTACTTCGTTGTAGTTGACTGAGGTATCGACGTGAATTCTGTCACAAATCCTCCTATGACTCAATCAAGCCAGTGATCGACAACATGTGTGATCTTATCTTTAGAAGCTTCTAATCTCTGCACTAGCTCCAGGGTCCACACTATTTGACCATGAAGCCTCCACCTTCCTTGGTCATTTGCCAATTTAGTGATCCACTCACATAGTTTGATCAGGAAGGTGTAGAAGAAGGTTTCATGTATCTTTGTATATAGTTATCTATCCAACCACTATTATTTCGTCAGGCGTAGATTTCTATTTTCTTACATTGCAAATTCGTGGATCTTTCTATCCAACCACTTGTCAATTTCTTTCTTGGTCAGATTTGAGTGATGCGACACCACACATCTCTTTATGCAGATCCCAATCCTAGCAATAGAGCAATTTGTTGTCTTAGTGGGTCCTGACCAAGGTTCAGAGTTAGTTGCGCCAAATAAATCCCTACACTACTGGACCTTTTGGCATCAATTCGCAGAGCGTAGAATGAATTCCCACTCGAAGCAGTATGGGGGGATGCTGGAACCAAGTTTCTGCACCCAGAGATCATTGAAATGTCATTTTTTTCCCTAATTTTCTTTCATGCAGATCGATAAGCCTTTAAGGCTTATCAATGTAACTTCCTTTAATCAGCCTCTAGACCTCCGTGAAGGCCTACGACTGTCTTTTGTGAACCCTAAATAGGTGAATCCACTACTTACGTACATCAAAGATTACTTATAACCCAGTAATTACTCAGATCAACTTAAGTGTTCATTAACTTCAACATACAACAAGATAATATTCGCATAAATAGTTAACAATAATCATGTTCCTATAACAGTATAAGTCATGTAAAGTCACACATAAATACATCAATATTTCACAAACCCATTATAAGATAAGGAGCGTTCATATAAACAAAAGTAAAGAGATAAACACAAGTATTTATGCAACAATCTTCTTTATTAATACTCAGTTCTTCTTACAGACTCAAGACTTCCCTGTGCACTCAGTTGCAGGGTTCCGCACACTCAACTGCTGACTCTAATCTAGGCCTTTGTGCACACATCTGCAGAGCCTTTTTTCTACTCTAAGGCTTCTACGATCTTTCTTCTACTAACCCATTACATTCATTTAAACCTCTCTTACTTGCCTTAGACATCCTAAGACATGCCTATTTATACAATCCCATGGTCTGCGGACCATGGGTAGATCTTCAAAAACAAAATCAACTTACATAAAGGAAGGGTAAAACCCTTTATGACTCTTTAATTATCTACGCACTCTAAGACCACAACTTGTAGAGAATTTACATCTTTATACAAAAAAACTTGGGCTTTTGCCCCAAAATTAACCCTAGGGTACCCCATCCCAACAGAGTGACAAGGTATTCTAGGTAGTGCCATGGAATGAGAGAGTGATACGAAAGCATGTTGAAATGTGCCAAGCTCTAAGGTGTGCCAATGTGTGCTAAAGAGTGTTAAGGAGTGCTAGAGAAATGCAAGGGAGTGCTAGGTCATAATGCATGGAAATGAATGAATAAGAGTGTTTGACAGGGAGTATCAGCGAGTTCCAAGTGTGCTAAGGAGGAGTGACAAGGCATGATTGATAGTGCTAAGGAATGCTAGAGTGTTAGGGTGGCATGTGACCAAGATGTGCCAAGGTGTGCAAGGAAGTGTTAGCTGGGAGTGCCAGGGAAACATAAGGGATCACTACATAAAAATGCATGCAAATGAGGAAATAAGAGTTTATGAGTGGAAGTGTCAGTTAGTTCAAGGTGTGTTAAGGAGGGAGTGACAAGGTGTGCAAGGTAGTGTATTAGGCCCCTATACTACTAGTGTAACCCCTTATTGTTATTAGTACAACCCACTTATTATATTGATGTACCCATGTAGTGCCCATATTGTTACTATTGTGCCCCATAGAAGCCCACTATTGTTATTATTGTGCCCTTATATTATTATTGTTATGTTCGCTCTGATTATGTTATGACCCCTTAGACTCCTATATATAGAAAGGAGGTATTTTCAATTGTATCATCCAAGAATTGTTCATTTATGTAATGTAAAGGAGGTTGCCCCCTCGAAGAGGCTGAATTCTAAGGCGTTGATCTATCTTTTCTATCTTTTTTGCGCTGGTTTCATAACATTTGGTATCAGAGCTTTGGATTCTAGGGTTTCGCTGCTCCAAATAGGTCATCATGGCATTTTCGCTATAACTGTTTTTCTATGACGTTTCAGAATTTACAAAAAAACCTATTTGAGAAGAAATCTCTTTGATCTTGGGTCCGAATTTCAGAGCCTTTCGCGCTATATTTTCGGAGATATGATCTGAGGAAGTTGGTCTTTTTGCAGACTCCTGAATTACATTCCAAACAGGTGACCTGGGGAAAATCGTCATAACTTTCTCTCTGGGGATCGGATTGAAATTTCGTAAGAAGGTATAGAAAGAGGACTGACTGCAGTTTTTTGTATGCAGTTTTCAGATCCAAAGGTCGAAACAGTGACTCATGGCATGTCGTACAAGTTCACTCTACTGAACTAGTCTATAATTAGGTCACTGTGGGAGATTTGGCATAACTCTTGATTGGAGAATCCAATTGGGGTCAAATTGGTGGCATTGGAAAGAGGGCATGGAGGAATACTACAGGTCATAGTTTCAGAACTTAAAGATCTTAAAGTACAGAGTTACAGTCATTTCAATATTGAGCTCCTAAAATCAAGAAAAAGCAAGATGAGGAAGTTTTATGGAAAGGATCCAGTAAATTGGATACGACAGATGGAGCAATATTTTGATCTACATGGTGTACCACTATTACAAAAGGTATGTATTGCATCTTCATATTTAGAACCAGATCAATTTTTATGGTATAAAGGGCTTTGTTCTCGTAAACGACTTGTTACGTGGTCAATTCTCACAGAGGGAATGATAGCACATTATGAGGATACAAAGAGCAACACCTTCTTTAGAGCAACACCACAACAATTGGAAAGAGTAAAAGGGCTTTGTGACATACTAGAGAGTAAAATTATGGGAACAATGAATTCTACCCCTCACAGCTATGAAGATGGAAGTGTTGTTTCTCCTAGCCTTCCACAACCTATAATGGTTACACCACAACAATTGGAAGAAAAAAGAGAAAAAGGGCTTTGTTACAATTGCGATAGCAAATGCACTAAAGGTCATAAGTGTGTTGAGAAGAAATTATTTTACATAGAGTATGAAGAGGAAGAATAAAAGAATCAAGAAACATCAAAAGAAGAGGATATACGCCAGGACCCCACCCCAGAGAAAGAAGAAATGAATCAGACCATATCTTGTAAAGAATTGGCAAGAATTACCACTCCTCAAACTCTCAAGATAGAAGGACATATCAATAAGAAAAAGGTGCAAGAAGTGAAAGATCACATCGAGAAAGAAGAAATGAATCCAACCATATCTTGTAATTCATTGGTTGGAATTACCACTCCTCAAGCTATCAAGATAGAAGGACATATCAAGAAGAAAAATGTTCAAGAAGTGAAGATCACATTGAGCATCAAGAAATGAATCCGACCATATCTTGTAAAGGATTGGAAGAAATTACCACTCCTCAAACTCTAAAGATATAAGGACATATCAAGAAGAAAAGGTTCAAGAAGTGAAAGATCACATCGAGCATCAACAACAAGTTCTCCAAATTTTAAAGGATAATGCCACTTTGGTGCAAAATCGAATGAAAAAACAGGTAGATCAACATCGTAGTGAAAAATGTTTTGATGTAGGTGATTGGGTATTTTTACCACTACATCTCAAGCAAGCTATTTATGAGAAGGAAATGTTGGCAATACTACATGCACTTAAAAAATGGCGACCTCAGCAAATGGGAAGACACTTCAAGGTAAAAATGGATCATGATAGTCTTAAATACTTTTTAGAACAACTATTATCTTTAGAAGAACAGAAAAAACGTGTCACAAATATGTTGGGTTATGACTTTGACATCATCTATAGAAAATGGAAGAAAAATTTTGTTGCAGATGCACTCTCAAGAAAGGATGAGGATGTGAAAGCATTGTTTTTGTGTTATTTCTATTATCCAACCAGATTGGATAAATGAAGCAAGGATGAATGGAAGAAGGACGAAGAAGTACGACCACTTATTCAAAAAGTTGCAAAAGATCCAAAATCAAAACAATATTGCCAGAAAATTTGAAGAGGAAGGAAAATCATATTGGACCTGGAGCAGTCATAGAAACAAGAACCCGACAACTATGAAATCGATCAATTTCAGAGTAATCTCATCAAGTGGAAGAACTTACCCGCTGAAGATTCCACATGGGAGGACAAGAATTTTATACAGAAGCATCAAGAACTACTCAAGCGTTGAGGACAACAATTTTTTAAGGAGAGGGGCATGTTAGGCCCCTATACTACTAGTGTAACCCCTTATCGTTATTAGTATAACCCCCTTATTATATTGATGTACCCATGTAGTGCCCATATTGTTACTATTGTGCCCCATAGAAGCCCAATATTGTTATTATCTTGCCCTTACATTATTATTGCTATGTTGGCTTTGATTATATTATGACCCCTTAGACTCCTATATATAGAAATGAGGTCTTTTCATTTGTATCATCCAAGAATTGTTCATTTGTGTAATGTAAAGGAGGTTGCCCCCTAGAAGAGGCTTATTCTAAGGCGTTCATCTATCTTTTCTATATTTTTCTGAGTTGGTTTCATAGCACTTACCATCTCACCAGTGATATTCTCTTCTCTCCATCATCCCCTCCATGGTAAGTTGTGTTATTCCCCTCCTTGAGACATTCAACACTTAAGCTTCTTGAGTTCCTTCTTATGTTGTTACCGAAAACTCCTATTTGTTGGCGCACCTTGTATCCTCCCCCTTGAGACTGTCCTTCTCCTTCATTTTCCTGTCTTTCCTTTTTTTTCTCTCCCTCCACCTAGCCATATTGTGGCATCATTCCCAGAGGAATTTTCTTCCACCCCCTTCATGACACTCCTCCAATTGTTTTTACTAGTAGTGTTTCATCATTTTCTCTCCATGACTGGCAAGTTCCCTAGCCATTGGTTCCCATTGGTCCCCATGACTCAATTAGCTTGCCATATCTTCTCTTTAATAATTTTGAATTGCATTCATATAACAATTATGCCAACTTGATTATGCTTCCATCAAGAACAAATCCTCTTCAATTTCCCAAGTACCTCCACCCCAAGTTTCTGAATTTGTGTCCCATGTCTCAGTCATTTTAATTATACAAAATGGTTTCAATATTTTTAATAGGGGAAATTTGATAGGGGATGTCACGCTTTGTTATCATCACTATACCTAACAAACATGCCTCTTATGGTGGTAGCTCCTAGTTTTGTTCTCATATCATAAGGTATATAGGCATATGCAGGTGAACTGAATATTCTAAAGTGATTAGTAGAAGGATTTATTCCTATAAAATCTTCTTCAAGTGTCACATCCTTCAAAGTATTATGTGGACATCTATTCAAAACACAACAATTAGACATGCTTTAACCCAAAGGAAATGAAGGCATCTAAAATTGTTCCAACTTGCATCTTATTGTCTCAACAATGCTTCTATTCTTTTGCTCAGCAAGGCCATATTTCCAAGGAAAGTAATGGATACAATGCTCCTTCTTGATCCCAAGACGATTGCAAAAATAAATGAATTCATTAAATTGGTATTCTCCTTCATTATCACTTCTTGGTATTTTGATGTTATTCTCATTTGATTCTATACAAGGGATACAAATTCATGAAACAAACACTTCACTTTTATGCTTCATGAAATAGATCCAACATTTTATAGTAACATCATCTATCAAGGTAACAAAATACAAGTATCCATTGATAAAAGGAGTACTCATATGTCCGCATACATCATAATGAATAATATCAAGAGGTTCCCTTACATGTCTTTCATCATTTGCAAAGAAAGAATTTCTATGATGTTTTTCCACGGCACATGCATCACATATACTTATTTTACTTACATCGAATTGGGGAATTCCATTTATCATCTTTTATGTAACACCCCCATCCCACATATAGCCAAGTGACTGGCCAACCGGGGTAAATATGTGACGAGAAGCCACTATAATGAGAATCAACCTCCTAGGTGACCTTAAGGAAGTGGAATCAAGAGAAACATATGACACATGCCCTCCACACCAGCAACAGGACTCCCAGGAGCCAACCCAACCACTCAGGTATCCAACCCCTAAGACCAACTGAATATTTAGACCACTAAACCCCTGAACGCTCCCTTGATATGGGAAAGCATGCATCTGGGAGGCTCTAGACGCTCCCATAACATGGGTATGCATGCGTTTAGGGACTTGCCTACATAGTGTTGAGCCCGTGTCTCTGAGATTTGAGCCACTTTTTCAAGCCCAAAGAGCCTAGGTCACTGCCCAGAACTCGATGACACTTCCAGAAATGAATTTACACAACATAACAATGATGCATTTTCAAAAACAATGATAAGGTTTAGATTGGACCCCTACTAGCCATGACACGCATTTCGTCAAACATGTCATAAATATGCAATCTACAGGCTTAAATAACATATATGAGCATAGGGGTCTCATACTTATCTGAGAATCATTATGACACATTGTTCCCTTATATCATTAGCTGCATTATGATCTATTAGGTTATAGATACTTTATTCATTCATTTACAAATCAAAACATGAGGAGATCCATACATAATCATTCTCATAATACATGCTTATAAGCAACATAATAACAATAGAAATATCAAGGATACATCAGCCATAGAATCCACATATCAACCAATACATTTACACTTAAGATATCAAGGAGAGAACCTATTATTAATGAATGCAAAATCCAACCTAGGATGTGACTACCACATTCCACAAGACCATAGAATCACTGAGCCAATTCTCTCTTCAACCATTCACTCCCATGCCATATGCCAAGCTTGAATGTGGTACTCAAACCAAAAGAACCAACCAGGGCATCCCGAGGCTAAACCACATCACCCTCATCAATAGAAACCAGGGTTTACTGTAATCCATCTCGAATCACTAGGCCAACACAATAAGCATGTAATAATAGGCTTTACCATGATCTCCACCAGATCACTAGGCCAAAATAAGCATGGATTCCACCAGATTTCTCCACCTACACCGTGAGGAATTTACCTGTCTCCTAGTCTCTCTGGCTTTACCACAATCCATAGTCTGATCCAAGGTTCACTAGGCCCTAAAATAAGACTTAACCCTCTAGGCTTTACTATATATCCTGTCATTCACCAACAAGTATTCCTAGGTCTTTTGAAGGGCCACCACATCTAGGATTTACCATATATCCCGCCATTCACCGGTCGATGATTCCTAGGCCCACTAAGGCAACACAAAATCTGGCTTTACCACAACCCATATTCTGATTCAAAGGTTACTAGGTCATGTGTTCTATTATTTAGAGATCCACCTCACTCAACTTTGAATCCATTCGGTAATCCAGCTCAACCAAAACATGAGAACCCCATCACACCATGACTATCAGGAAATGGCAAGGCTAGGCTGAAAACATTGTCACACTTGGAAAAACCCATGCCATAACAATAAAGAACCACATGCAATACCATGCATGCCAAATCTAGCAAGGAAAACACACATGCAAATCGATACCTGCAAAGAATCCTGTTATAGGTACTTGATCCTACTCTTCCTTGCTTTTTCCTTCCTTCCTCTTACCTTCTTTGCCTTTCTTGATCCAATTCCAATGTGCTCCAAGAAATATATAAGTGTCCAAAAGTGAGAGAGAGAAAGAGAGAATAATGAAAGAGCTCCAAAAATGAACTGGCAAAAGGTACCAACTGATCCTCGGAAGCCTTTTTATCAATTAGGCCTCTATTTTCTTCATTTTCAAATATTTTCCTTCAATTTCCTCCTCACATGCAACTTGTGACCTTTCACCTTCCTTTTCTCCTAATTTCCATTATTTTCATAAATAAATGTGCCAAAAATACCATTTTCCCTTTCCAAAGCCTTAACCATTTCCTTAGCCATAATAAACCAATGAAAACCCACACTAGGATGTCTTGCCCAACATTCAACTTGGAATAAGTGTCCCATCAAACGTGGTTATTATTTTTCCTTTATTAACTTTTATTACATGGAATTTTCACCAGGGTTGTTATAGGACCCTCTCCCTTGGGGGACATCGTCCTCGGTGTTCAACCACACCTATACCTCAACAAAACCATTGAAAATCAAACATACTGCCCATGGAGCTTTATAACTTAGCTCGTTGTAGTATTTACACTAATCATCTTGCTGAGAAGAAAACTAACACGAAAACATAACAAGTATAACATCATAATGACATGACACCCATACCAAACATCACCAAACCATGTATCAAAAACATATACCAAAAAATCCATTCAACCAACAAATAAGGAAGGATACATAGCCCGCATCTAATCCACCATCTCCCATATAGCTTAATTAGGCCCAAATTTCTTCCATTTCACTTTAACCTGCTCGATTGCTCGGTTCTGGAGCATGAGCACCTTTCTTTGCAATATACACTGAGGCCCTGACTAGAATTCTCCATCATGCTCCACCTGTAATAAAAATAAGTCAATCACATGATCAACATCTTTAAAATACTTCTTAAGCAATGACACATGGAAAACATCAAGACTTTTGCTGTCGGAGGCAATGCAAGATGATAGTCTACTGGCCCAATCCTCTCAATAATCCTAAAAGGTCCACAAAACTGTGGTGCCAGCTTGGCACATGATACAATCTGCAAGGTGCTCTTCTTTGGTTTGATGCTCATGTATACTTATTCCCCAACCTGGAACTCCTTAAACAAACTATTATGATCTGCATAACTCTTCTAGCTATCCTGTGTTGCTTTCAAATTATTCTTGATTACCTAAATTTCCTGATCCATGTCTGCCAACATGTCTAGTATAATCAACACCTTGTTAACTGGATCACTCCAACTGATTGCAACTCTACCCATACAATGACTTAAACAGACTCATCCTCAAATATTCCTAATACCCATTGTTGTAAGTGAACTCAACCAGTGGAAGATAATCTTCCCACTTTCCTTATTCATGCATCACATACATCCTCAACATGTCCTCCAATGTCCTGTTGATCCTCTCAGTTTGTCCATTTGTCTACGGATTAAAAGTTGTACTGAAGGCCAAATTTGTGCCCAAACCTGCAAATAACTCCTTCCAAAACTTGGAAGTGAGCTTTGCATCCCTATCTGACACAGTGTTCTTCAAAACTCCATGCAATCTAACCATGTCCTTGATGAAGACCTATGCTACATCACTCTCTGAGAATGTAGACTTCACTGGAATGAATTGCACAACCTTTATCAACCTATCCATAATAACCATGATGGAATTGAGTTTCCTCACTATCTTTTGACAAACCTGTGATAAAATTCCATGGAAATGACCTCCTATTTCCACTCTGGAATCACAGTCGACTATAACAGTCCACTTGGATGCTTACACTCTGGATTTACCTGCTGACAATCCAAACACCTAGTCATAAACTTTGCTACATCCTTCTTCAGATTCGGCCAATAATAAAACTTATTCACTATGGTCAACATCTTTTGATAGCCTAGGTGACCTTAATGTGGTTTCTCATGAAACTCCCTCAATATCACCTTCTTGACCTCACTGATGTTTGGCACATATATGCTGTCTCTAAATCTGATCAATCCATCTGTCATGAGACAATAGTGCACATCCTATACACCTATACCTGCACCTGTACCTGTACATGTACGATTAGTTGTACCTGTACCTGTACTCTGTTGTAACCTATGCACAATTTCCATATACCTAACATGTTGCTGACCTTACTGCAAGATCCTATCCTGTAGATTTTTCCCATAGGAACTCATAGCTACTATGTGATTTACCTATATTTGCATTCTAAGAGCATTTGCAACCATGTTCCCCTTTCCTTTGATGTATATGATCTCAAAATCAAACTCACTAAACGTGGCCAACCATCTAGCTTGCCTAGCGTTTAGATTCGGCTGGTCAAACAAGTATCTCAACCCACTGATTACTCATAAAAAAAACCTCATGCTAAGAAGATAGTGCCTCCACATCTTTAATTTATGTATGATCACTACTAGCTCAATATCATGTGTTGGGTAGTTCTGCTCATGCTCCTTTAGTTTCTGTGACTCATAGCACACTACCTATACTTCCTGCATAAGGAATCCACCAAGTCCTCTCTTGCAAATATCTGTAGATACCACAAATTATTTGTCCAAATCTGCGATCTTTAACACTAGAGCATGTGTCAACAACTTCTTAAG
The DNA here is from genome assembly GCA_000404065.3 of Pinus taeda. Classification (NCBI taxonomy): domain Eukaryota; kingdom Viridiplantae; phylum Streptophyta; class Pinopsida; order Pinales; family Pinaceae; genus Pinus; species Pinus taeda. The sequence continues at coordinate 229,383 of APFE030709608.1, forward strand.
CTTCTCAAAGCTGACCTCACACTCCTTTGTCCATTCAAATATTTTACCTTTCCTATGCAATGATGTAATAGGATAAGCAATCTATGAGAAGTTCCTGATGAACCTCCTGTAATAACCTGCCAATCCCATGAAGGATCTCTCATCATCTACATTTCTAGGAGCTACCCACTCCATGATATCTCTTACCTTTTCTGGATCCACTGCTATGCCCTCCTTGGAGACAACATGTCCCAAGTCATGTACCTCAATCTAAAAGAAACTGCACTTGTTGAGGTTAGCATACAATTGATGCTCTCTCAACAATCTCAACATTGTAGCCAAATTCTCGGCATGCTCTTCCTCATTTTTAGAATGTAGCAATATGTCATCAATGAACACAATAACAAACTTGTCCAAACAAGGATGCAACACACTATTCATCAAACACACAAAGGTAGTTGGAGCATTAGCCAAACTGAATGGAACTACAACAAACTCATAATGCCCATACCTGGTCCAGAAAGGTGTCTTGTAAATGTCCTCCTCTTTAATGTGCACCTGATGATATCTAGATCTAAGATCAATCTTTGAGAACAATGTTTCTCCCTTCAGCTAATCAAACAAGTCATCCATCCTCAGCAATGAATACTTGTTCTTGATGGTCACTTTGTTCAACTTCCTATAGTCAATGAATAATCTGAGAGTACCATCATTATTCTTCACAAACAATACCAGTGCGCCCCAAGGTGATACACTTGGCCTAATGTATCCCTTATCAAGCATATCTTTTGGCTGCAAATTTAACTCTACCAACTCAGGTGTTCTCATCCTGTAAGGTGCTTTTGATGCTCTTGCTGCCCTAGGTACCAACTCAATAGAAAAGTCTACCTTGTGAGGTGGAAAATCTGAAATCTCTGTGGGAAACACATCCTTAAACTATTGTAGAATTAGGTACCTACTAAAAAAATTTGCATCCTCAACTTTCATACCTTTTTTCACTAGAAATATGCACTACAAATAACAAACACCCTTTCATGTGACTGCACTTTGCTTGCATAGATGTCACCATCCTAACTGATGTGGCTTTCTTCTTCCCTTGTTAGACTCTTGGTTCCCCATTGTCATGCAAGCACTCAATGAATTTTTCATAACAATCCACCTTGGTCCTATGAAGGTACAACCAATCCATGACCAACAACATACTGTATGATCCAAATGGTAATACATTCAAATGTGCCGCAGTAGGCATGCCATTCAAATCAAATGCACAAGCTCTTACCCAATAATGAACTCGCTTCTTTGTACCTGTAGCCAACTGCACTAACCAAGATTTTGCAAGAACTTCTTTATTCAAACAACAGTTATCCACCAAGTCAAGACTAACATAATTATAATTAGATCTAGGGTCAATTAGAATAGAAAAACTTGATCACAAAGCTTACCATCCATCTTAATGATAGATACCTGATGGTCTGCCTGTCTATTATCTAGTGTTGCATAGATATGAGCAACACTTTGACAAACATCCCCAAAAGTGTGCACCCCCTGTGCACTATAGATATGAGGCATACCACCCTAATTTTGTGGAAAATCTCTCTTCAGGTGTTCCCTACCACATTTCCAACACTCCAACCGTCCAGTACCATCACCTCTATGTTGTTTTTGTGATCCATGTCCTTGTCCAGCTGCTCTAAACTTCTTTTGTGGTGCCAAATTTTCTTTATCTTCTACATTTTGAGGCCTTTTGCTTTTCGGTTTCCATTTACCCTTACCTTTATCCTTATCCTTCCCTTTCCATCTGTTGTACCTTGGAAGACAACCTCTGACTAAGGAGAGGTCTGTGCCCAAGACGTTTATTCAAAACAGTAAAAGAATAAACTGGTTGTCCCATTGTTCAAACCCCATAGATTATTTATTTAAAGGAAAAGCTTCTTAATCTTCAATGGAAAGAAACAATTTTCTTAAAGTGGCCTTCTGATGTTGATTACAATTTTAATGAAAGAAAAGACTGAATGATAGTGGAAAGTTTTCAACATAGGTTGTTGAATGCAAAATCTCTATTTTCAACCTTAGAGGAAAAATATGATTAGCAGAATATGGTGTACAGGAAAGAGGAGTGCATCATTAAGGTAGTTTTAACTTTAAATCACAGGAAACTGACTTACAAAACTGCAATATTAAAGACCAACAACTTCATTACTCTTTACTATGAAGAAGACACAAAATGGAAAAACAAGTAAAAACATTTTGTACCTAACAGGTGTCTGGAATCACTTCAAACTTCTTTATTCAATTCCATGTGAAGATAAAAATATACAAGTATTTACCGCTTCTGGGGTCCAGAACTCGAAACCCTCATTACTCTTCCAGAATAATATTTATACAAAATTTCAAAAGACAGTTAGAAAACTATTAGCTACCCAAAAATACATAACTTCTTAAACTACTTTAAACTAATATTTCTTTCGAACTTTACATCATGAAAAGTAAAATATTAATATATGATCCAAAAATGAATTACAAGTGGCGCTATTTTATTTGGTGATTTGAGATTGAGCTGCGAATAAAGGTCTTGCTTCTATAGTAATTTATGATGGTGACATCCATTCCCTGCACTTCTGCCATATGGTTGTATTAGGACTAGGAATTTTGTCAAACTTTGAATGTGCCATCCTAAAATTTGTAATTTTATTGTATGTTGGCTTGTCCACAAAAAGAGTTCTCATCAACCATAACAACTGAAAATCCCTCTTCAAATAATTGACAGTAATTGTTCCTTTCAATATTGTTGTTCTTTCAGAGTTGATCCAATTTTTCTTTTTGCCTACATGAGCAGAGTCTCATAAGTTTCCTAGGGTAATAAATTACCTTGTTGGTCCCAACATGAAGGAAATTTTTCTCTTGTTCTCTTATCAAAACCAATTTACAGTTGCCATGACCTCTGTTAACTTTGTCTATGTAGTTTTCCCCTAGAGGTTCTTAAAAATCATTTTGTTTATCTCTAATACATATTAAGTTTAATCTTCAACTCCTAATTCCCTTAATTGTTGAGAAGATTGTGAATTAAGGAAATCTATCATTTTCTTTGCGAACTGAGCTCTTTGTTGTAACTTTTGTTTATTTGTAACAATAGGATTTTCTAGGTCCCCGGTGATGATATTTTATTATTCCACTATGGACAATGATTCCTAGATATCTCTAATAGTATGAATGATGCCATTCCATAGAATTTCCCTAGCCTGAATAAGGGAAATGTTTCCCTTCACCTTTTCTTTCGATTATTTTATTTCCTTAGAATCATATTAAAAATCATCTATGTATTTGTCTATAGTATCCTTAGCCATGTCTATTTCCCTTTCATTAGCTTTTATGATTTTCAATGCAGTTTCATAGTCTCTCTATGTTTTTTTCATTTCATTCTTAGAAATATTCATTTCAGTCATGACCCTACTCAGTTTATCAGCTGGGTCTTCCGAATCAGCTGGTATTACAATAGTGAAAACATGTGAGTCAATCTTCTGTTGCAGAACAATGTTTATTTCTTTCAACTTAGCAATTTCATGATTTATTTTAATCAGCTCCTCATTCAAAGCTTCTTTCTCCTTTTCTACCTGTGCTACTAATGGTGCCATTGTGTGTTCTATTGCGGGCATCTTCAATTTTTTCCTCAATACTTGAACCTCTATTTTTGCTTCCTACAATGACTTCTGAACAACACTTCTATCTTCTGGATTCACCCCAATTTTAATGATCATCTTCTTCAACTCCTCATTATGAGTGACTAAGGCTCTTGAGTTATCCTTTTCCAATAAAGTTTTTTCTCTACTGGAAGCCAAGGAGGTTTTCTTCAAGTCACTATAAATTAATTCCATAGATTGCCTATGCAAATTGATTTTGTCAGGTAGAGGAATTTCCCTAGAATCCATTGTCAAGTTAACAGTCTTGAAACTAGAAGAAGAAGATACACTTAGAGTAGAAGGGCTAGTTTAATCTGATTTCTCTCCATATCCATAGTTGAAAGCAGTCTGGTTTGATAATTTGAACAAACTATGCCTCCACCTGAGACTCGATATTTTTCTCTGACCTTCTTGTTTCTTTCCTCAATTTATGAGTACATCTATTTAATCATGAACAATGAACTCGGGTCATTTTACTATGTAATAGGAGAAGAAGGTGTACAAAAAACCTGTCCTAATTGTAGATGAAACGATGATGAATTTCCACCTTCAAACAGTTCAACCTTTTATGAGCTTATGTATGTTTCCTCTTATAAGTCAATGACATCCTCACTGCTTCTTTTCAAATTCTTCTCACTCTGATGAGAAGTCTCAATTTCCATACCTCTTGATAAGTTAGATTGGCCTCCATTGGCCAGTTTCTCCATTTCTGGTCTAGCCTCATGAATAAAGGGAGCATAAGAATTTTCTACCCTCCTATTTGAAATAATGTGATGTGGGTCATATGCCCATTTTTCACCTAGCTGTAAATTCGTCTCCTTAAGTAGTTTATGTACTTCTCTTACAACTTGTCTGTTGTTTACAATGAAAGGTCCCATTGTCTTTGGTAATTTAAACATGTGCCCCTTCTTTGCTGGCACAAAGTGTATTTGATCTACATTCAAGCTTTGTCTAATGAATTCCAACACAAACAACCTCATAAAAAACTGGAATTCTGAAAGGGGCAACTTTTGCTCCATATAATATGATCTCTGAATAATCTTCAAATTGAAACCAATCACCAACTTTAACATCCTTATTGAGATGAACTAAAGACTAAGACATTGGTAAAAAAACGAGATGAAGGATAACTATTCAAAATTCAATAAACAACTGATAGGAAAGAAGAAGAAAAATACATTAATCCTTGGCCATTTCCAGTGCTTCTTATCACATTAGTCCAAAATACCACTGACTGCTTATTTTTATGAGGGTTTGTGATATTCAGCACTAAATGCATGAATATTTCCACATGGGTATACAAAAAGAGATATGTAATGAGATGTGGAAATCTAAAGCAACCAGTGAGAGGAAGATCTATAAATTAAGAATTTATCATCTTTTCCCATAAAGAAGGTATATCAAAAACTATTTTTTGGTTCATCATCAAATTGAACATTCCTGAAATGGCATTATCCACAGTTTTTGTATCTTCCTTTCCTAATATTTTGGCTAGAATTTGTAGCACAGGTCTAACTTCTTCAAAAAAAATGTCTAGAGGAAAATGAGAAGGCTCCATAGGCAAATTTTTTCCAGTATGCATTAAAAACAAACAAACTTGAGCATAATTAGGAGTAGATATGTCTTGGAAAGCTGAAAACATAGTTTCTTCGGAGAATGCAGTATAAGAATTTGCAACTGGGAAGCATAAGGCTTGCTGAATTAATAAAGCTGAAACTTGAAAACATTTTCCCTAATTTATTCATAAAGAAACATTTCTAAGGGTAACGGGTAGAGACGAGCCAATTTATGAACTCAGGGAAGATGTAAGTTTGAGGAATCATTGTAGCTAGGACACCATGCATAATAAAAACAACATATATGGGTGACTTAGCTTGGTTCTGTTAGTGTCAGTCTTTCCAGCCTTCCTCCAGTGATCAAATGTGCTCTTACAAAATGGTTTCAGAGTGTTAAGGTCAAATTTTGTCATTTCAAAGAGTTTACAAACAAAATTTGGTCACTAGGCATTAGGTCTAGGGTTTGCTTTAACTCCTTCTAAAGTTTCCCAAATGCCAACCTATGTCACTATTCAGCTGAGTCTATCATCATTCATAGGGTTTTCATTATCATGTCAGTGTCTAATGAGCCATTTTACATCTTGTTCATGCTTCAGTAGTGCCTTGGCAAGTTCATTTCCCTCTCCTAGGGTTTTGAAGCCAATTTCTCTTGGACGGTCCAATCAAGGGAAAAACTTGTTTCCTGATGTTCATACACCTTCCCCTATCCTTAATGTACCTTATCAAGCACTTCCCAACACTCATATACCCCAAAATCCTCATTTTCGCACAAACCCTAGTTTCTAGCTACAACCTGGCAATTTTCTAGGTTGGGCCTATGTTTTGCCCTTCTGGACCCCTTCCCCTCACTCAATCTTTGAGATTCCACTTTCCCCTGCTTCCTAACATCCCTCCCCACTCCCAAAAATTTCCCCAATAATTTAGACGCCCCCTATCCCCTTCATTTCGCTTCATTTCGACAAAATTCCTTGTTTCACACATCAGGGCAAGTTTCACTCAAATGATGTTTCAGAGCAGTTAAAGATGAATTTGGGAAAACTGAGAGAGGTTTTTGTCCACAACATGCCAAAGAAGAAAAACCTCCTTCACTTTTTACACAGGTGTCATGATTTGAGAGAAATGTCAAGAATATCATTGCCTCAGGAGAATCAAAGACACCTCTGAAGTGACCTTGGGAAAATCACGTTTTCTCCTAGCTTGGTTGGCCAAATGATTTTCTTGATGGGTGAAATGATAACTAGACACAAATATATTTCCAATGAGATATCCTGAGCTAAATTTGGGGTTGAGGAAGGCATTCAAAAGTTGACTGCAACAGCACTCTTCCTTGAGGCAACCTCATTTGGCACTTTTTGACCAGTCTTGGGAGATTTGATTTTTTACAGGTCAAATCAACTCCAAATTACAAAATTACAGTTGGTTTGGAAATTAGACTCAAAGACCTTTCCAACGAGCTATCCTGCACCCGATTCTGACACCGGGAAGGCCTCCAAAAGCCTCCTGGAAAAGGGCGCGACATGTCAGGGCACCTCCAGCAGTGTAAAAATTACACTGGCGCGACATGTCAAGAGGTGCGCGACATGTTGGGGATTTCTCCACAGAAATTTTCCAGTGAGCCAAAAATCAAATTCTTTCTCCTAAATTTCTTCAGGTAGGCCTCTAAATCATGGTGATTTTGCTTGGTAAAGAAAAAATGAGCATGGAAGATGTGTCAAATGCCATCAAGATGAAATGGGAAATTCATGTGTATTATGCTTAAAAAGGTCAAAGTGCAAGTGTGCTAGGGTTTATTGTTGTTTCATGGTTTTTCCCTTGTAAGTATTCTCCTCTTTACCCTTGTCACTTTCCTTGTATTTCCATATAATTTCCCCTGCTAATTTGTAAAAGAAATACAAACCATACCCTTCTCCCTAAACACTAAAACTCAAACCCTAACCCTACCTCTCCATATGCCCATGTAAACACATGAATTTGATGATGCATATGCAATGATTTTGTTTGCAATGTTTTCCCTAAATTCCCTGTTATCCCATTTTCCTTTCAAAAATGTCCCTCCCCTAACATTCCCCTCATGTTCTTTGTCCCCTTGAAACAGCAAAGAAATCAACATTTTTAAAGGCAGAAACAGCAGTACATTTTGTCCACTTTGCTCCTTAAACAATGTCAGAAACCGAAACCTATGAGCAGAGTGATGAATAGGCATCAAGTTCAGAGATTGGGGTATAGAGGAGGCCTCATAAGGGTGGAAAGGGTGGTCATCATAAGAGAGAGGAGCCCACTTCTTTGACAGATTTACAGGCTTGTCCTATGGCAGTCTCATGTTTCCGTATATGCAAAAAAGGAGAAAGAGGCCCGATCCCCTCCATATCTTGGTTGAATCCTCACTGAAGGATCAAGGCACTAAATAGCCCAACCACAGCACAAATCCCAAGAAATTTTGAAAATTTTGGGTCATTTTTGGTATTTTTTTGGCAATTTACAGGTTTTTGCTCATTAACGCGTCTCACCCCCGGTGAGACGCATCATCCCGGAAACTCCATTTGACAAAAACTCAACATTTCTAGATTTTTCATGCAAAGTTACATATGCACATGGAAGGAATTGAGATTTTGTCATGTTTTGGGCCTCCAAAAAGTCAAAAAACATGCAAAATTTGACTTTCTGCCACCTTTTTGAACTGCAGAAAGATGTCTTGGGAGAATTGATTTTTGATAGGGCAAATGAACTCCAAATCCAAAAATTCCAGTTGGGTTTGAAAGTAGACTCATAGACCTTTCCAACAAGCCTACTCTTTCCCAATTTGGCCACATGCAAGTGCCCCAAACATAGCTCCAAAGGCGCGCAACATGTCAGGCAGGTGCGCGCGACATGTTGGGCAGTTTTCACAGGAAATTCATCTACAGCTCAGGAATTCGCCTAGCTTTGACCAGTTTTGACTTGAGATGGGATTTTTCACCCTCTTTGATGTAATTAATGTATTTTCATGTTACCATGACACTCATTTACCTATTCTAGGATATTCATGCATGAATAGCAAACATTTAATGAATGGATTGGTTTCCTAGTTTATAGAGGCAAGTTGTTTTGACTGCCTAGATTCTAGTGCTAAGTTTAGAAGTGGTTGAAACAGCTCCTAGAAGGATGAGCTAGACCCCTAGAGGCAGGGAAAGAGGTTAGATCATCTATATTATGTACTTTCTTATTCATTTTCATGGTTGGACTCTTGAGGGAGAAGCTATCATTGTATTATTTCACTGTATCTCTGCAATTTTTGGCTAAGGAAGACCAGGGTTTTACAGTCCTCTTCGGGATTCTTGTGGACTCATGTGTTGATGGTGTGTTTCTCAATGTTCTTGTAAGCTTTGTTATGTGATTCATTTCCTTTCTTTACTTCTGCACATTAAACAAATGAAGTGTTAAAGTAAGAATTCATGCTTGCCATGCTCTGCTTTTAAGTTTGTTTAATTTCAATGTTTTCTACTGTTTAAGGAGAATTCAAAGTTATTGTTTTCTCTCCTTAGCTCCTTACCTGTCATTCCTGACCATCCACTTCAGTTAAAGGCATCAATACTGTCTCCTACCCCACCCCAAAGAACCCCCTGTAGAAACTGTGTCCAATCCCCGCACCCAAAATTGCCATCCCCTCAATTAGCCACCAAAAACCCAAAAACTTCAAAATCAATCTTTCTAATCAGTTTACTAGCCTAATATCAGTGTTACCTTATTGGTCATCTCATCTATTGGCGATTTTATGAGATAGATCGGAGAGAGCCTTCTCCTGCCCCGTAGGGCTAGCTATGAGGCTAAATGGTTTGATGTAGCCTTGAGGTTTACCTGTCTCAGCCTGAGGTGAAATTTCAAGCGCTAACAGGTTCAACAAAATTTAATGATAAACTTCTATATAATTCATGGAACAAACGGGGTCAGAAATATCTCTTTCAATATCCATCAAAGGAATATGGAAGGTAGAACCTGTAATAGCGCCTTTCTTTGACATTTTCCCAAATTTTGAATACTGAGACTCTTTGTAGATGTCAGAACAATGACTAGTGATTACAACTCATTTTTACAATCGATAGGGTCCAATTTTTACAACAAGAACATAAACAACAATGAGCGAAATATAGAGAAAACAAGATTTTATGGAAAACAGAGTAACGGGTAGGTAAATAGTATTAATGGTAATTTTAAAAGAATCGAGAAAAATGAGCTGGTGACATGACAGATGAAAAGATGGCTGACATGGAGGATAAGGTGGCAGAGAGAAAATGGTGACAATGCAACGAAAATGTTTAACAGACAAATACCCGCTCGCTTTCCGAAGAAACACACTCTCCTACTGACGTCATATGGAGGCAACCTCTAGTACGGGAGAAATCCAACAGAGTCCCCCCCATATACATCCTCAACCATAGAACTACTGATCTATTTTGGCATTGAAAAGTCATATGGGGTGACTAGGAGAGCTAACTGTTGAGCATGTACTGTTGTTGGGTTGGCTCCATCCCATGAGCCCCACTCCTTTATTTCATCGCGCCTATAAATTTTCCCGACCTTTAAACTTCGATGCTATGATGTTGACTTTGGACCCCACCTGTTTACCTTAATACTTGCGCAAAGCTTGGTTAAAACAACTTAATCAATCATAACATAAAAATGTTTGTCCTTCTTTCCTTTTTTTTTTATCATTTGTTATATATATTTATACATCTCTCCTACATTCATAAAAAATTAATACGAGCTACAACTTCTGGCTCCCCCTGGGGAGACTGTTTCAAGTCAAAACACTAAGAACCACAGATTAGTGCATTCACCGTGGGCATGGAGTCAAATTATAGCTTGAAACATTGTAATGCAGGACTCACCGAATATTCACAATGATCAAACTAATGTATAAAATGAAGGAAATAAATGAAGTCAATGTTGGATGTAATGCTTCAAATACTTCCCATTGACTGGTAGTTATATAAGGTCACCATCCAAGTTTTTTAGAATAAAGGTATTATTTGTTCTGACTTCTAAAATCTTGAAAAGACCATACTAAAGAGGATCAAATTTACCATGCTTTCCTTTCTCCTCCTTTCTCACATCCCAACACAGAACGAAGTCTCCGGGCTGAAAACAAATATCTCTACCTCTCCTTTCAAATATTAATTTCATTTTCTCCTAGTAATTGATAATATTTTGCATTACCCTTTCTGTATTTTCATTCAATTCCATCAACTGATTCATTCTCCTTGTGAGTGCACTTGATTCTTGTTGAACAACTTGAACAATTGCCACAACAGGGTTTGCTAATTGGCTGGGAAATAAAGCAGTTGTTCCATATACTAACTCAAAAGGTGACTTCCCAGCCGACCTTCTAGTAGTAACCCTATTTGCCCATAAGGCAAATTTCAACATTGAATCCCATTTTTTCTGATTTTCTGCAATAGTGTTTTTAAGAATCTTCACCAGGGCCTTCTTGGAAGATTTTTCCAGCCCATTTCCTTGTGGGTGATAGGTGGTATAATGAGCCAATATCACATTATATCTTTGGAAAAAATCAATCAACTTTGTATATCTAAAAACATGTGAAATGTCTGTTACCAACTTCTTAGGACAACCAAACCTGTTGAAAATGTTTTCTTCTAATTTTTTATTATTATTAATGTATCGTTAGCTCTCCTTGTTGGAACAAATTCTACCCATTTAGTAAAATAATCAATCCCTGTTAAAATCCATCTATGTTTTCCACTAGAGGGTGTATTTATCTCCCATATAAAATCCAAGCCCCACTGTCAAAAGGGTTCTTCTACACATATAACGATCAGGGGTAATGGAGCTAACTTTTTCTTATCAGCAAATATCTCGCATTTCTCACAACTGCTTACAAATGTATAAATATCGGAAAATAGAGAGGGCCAAAAGAATCTAGCCTTCAAGATTTTATGGGTTGTGACTTTCCAATTGTAGTGACCTCTATAGAGGCATCTGTGGTATTCATTTACAATTTTTATAGTCTCCTCTTTAGTTAAATAGAGTAACAGAACACTAGTTGGATCTCTCCAATATAAAATCCCATATGTTATTACATATTTTTTAGCCTTAACTCAAAGAGTTTTGTATTTTGTTTTGTCTAAAGAAGAAGGGTAGCCAAGGAACAAAGATAATGGACAATATCTTTATACCATTGAGAACAAAGATATTTATATGTAATTTTATTATCAGGTTCTTTACTGGTACCTTGTTCTCCTTCTACCTTGGATTCAGTGACTTCGACCAGCAAATTTATTCCCATGAATTTATGATTAGCCTCTGTTAAATTTTTTTTCTAAACCTTGTCCTTTCACCAGCTTTGTTGGTTTAATATCCATATCATATTCCTAGATTTTTTCAATCCATTTTCCTCTTTTTCCATCACTGTCGCTATGAGTCAACACCTCTTTAACAACAACATTAGGAACATAAGCAGTAATTTGAGATTGCAGAATATAAACTCTAAAAACATTTAGTGTTTTTACTGAAGTATAAGCCTGCTTCTCTATAATATTACATTCTAGTTTTGCATCCCTTAACACTCTACTGAAGAATGCTTCAGGTTTCTCTCTGTTCTCTTGATTTCTCTGAAGAAGCACTGCTTCAAGAGTAAAAGGGGAAGCAAATGAGAATACTTGAAAATGATTTTGATAGTCAGGACTTATCAATATAGGATAGATTCCCTAGCTGTTGCAGTCCACCTTACTTTTGCAGCCTCTTTCAACATATCAATAATTTCCTTAACAATTTCTGCATAATTCGGGATAAATCTTCTTAAAAAATTTATTCTTCCCAAAAAACTCTGGATCTCCTTTTTACTCCTTGGCAAAGGTATATTTTTTATTACTTCAACCCTTTTTGGATCTATCCTAACCCCTTCTTTAGAAACAATATGGCCCAATAATTTACCTTCTCAAAGCAAAATGAGATTTCTTTGGGTTCAAGGACAAACCATACCTTCTACATTTTCAAAAGTCTGATGTAAATGCTTTAAGTGTTCTTCATCTAACTTAGAGAAAATCGTAATGTCATCCAAATAAATTACCAAAAATTTATCCTTTTCACCTACAAAGGATATATCCATAGCCCTTTGGAAAGTAGCCCCAATATTCATTAATCCAAAAGGCATCTTAGCCTACATAAAAGTGACCCATGGAGTAGTAATTGTTGTCTTCTTTTGATCTTATGGTTGCACCGAAATCTGATTATAACTAGAAAATCCATCAATTATTGACAATCTTGAAGATCCTATTACCTTTTGTAAGACATGGTCCATTTTAGGAAGAGGATAATTGTCCTTCAATGATGACCTATTTAAATTTTGGAAATCAATACATAATATAATCTCTCCATTCTTGTTTCTCACAGGCACTAAATTAGCCACCCACTTAGAATATCTTAGTGGAACAATTATTCTAGCCTGTAACAACTTATTGACTTTCTTCTTAATTGATGGCAGCAATAAAGGATTTATCTGTCTTAATTTTTTCTTATACAGTTAATCCCCGAATTTAAAGAAATTTTATCTTGGATGATGCTAGTATCACATGTCTTCAAATCCTCATAAGGCCATGCAAATATATCAATATATTTCTTGAAAAACTCTACATACCTATGTTTGAAGTCCTTTGGAACATCTTTTGACAACCTTACAATCTTAGGCTGTTGCTCTGTTTAAATGAAGAGGAGACTATAAAAATTGTAAATGAATACCACAAATTCCTCCGTGGAGGTCACAACCCATAAAATCTTGAAGGTTGGTTTCTTTTGGACCTCTCCATTTTATGATATTTATAGATTTTTAAGAAGTTGTGAGAAATGGCAGATATTTACTAATAAGAAAAAGTTAGCTCCATTACCCCTGATCCTTGTATTTGTAGAAGAACCCTTTCGACAGTGGGGTTTGAATTTTATAAGAGAGATAAATCCGCCCTCTAGTGGAAAGAAAAGATGGATTTTGACAGGGATTGATTATTTTACTAAATGGGTAGACGTTGTTCCAACAAGGAGAGCCAAGGATACAGTAGTAATACAATTTTTAGAAGAAAACATTTTCAACAGGTTTGGTTGTCCTAAGACGCTGGTAACACATTTTTAGATCTGCAAAGTTGATTGATTTTTTCTAGAGATATAATGTGATATTGGCTCATTCTACCAACTGTCACCCATAAGGAAATGGGCTTGAAGAATATTCCAACAAGGCCCTGGTGAAGATTCTTAAAAAGGCTATTGCAGAAAATTAGAAAGGCTGGGATTCAAAGTTGAAATTTGCCTTATGGGAAAATAGGGTTACTACCAGAAGGTCGACTGGGAAGTCACTTTTTGAGTTAGTATATGGAACAATTGCTTTATTTCCCAAACAATTAGCAAAAACTGTTGTGGAACTTGTTCAAGATGTTCAAAAATAATCAAATGCACTCACAAGGAGAATGAATCATTTGGTGGAATTGGATGAAAATAGAGAAAGGGTAATGCAAAATCTTGTCAATTACCAGGAGAAAATGAAATTAATATTTGACAGGAAAGCCAAAGATGTTTATTTTCAACCTAGAGACTTGGTTCTACTTTGGGATGTGAGAAAGGAGGAGAAAGGCAAGCAAGGTAAATTTGATCCTCTTTAGTATGGTCCTTTCAAGGTTGGAGAAGTCAGAACAAATAACACCTTTATTCTAGAAAACTTGGATGGCGACCTTAGACAACTGCTAGTCAATGGGCAATACTTCCAACATTGACTTCATTTATTTCCTTCATTGTATATACCAATGTGTGTTACACAAAAATATCGTCACCTTGATTATTTGCAGTCGGTATGGGTCTATCACCACCTATACCATCTTCCTAAGCAAGTCTCAGACCTCAGCTCTTCAAAACAAGCTTTAGAAATGAGAGAAAGACATCAAAAAAGAAATGTAACTCTGGTTCCGCACCTTCTCTCACTTTTGCCTACGGGCCCGCACCTTTTATTCAAGATATCTGCGTACTTATACGCTCTGTATGTAAAGGGGAGGGTGCGTACCCCTGTAAAAGTCAAAAGGCGCACTCTTTATCTTAAAAAACTCATATTGGCTTAATTCTAGAGTTTTCTAGAAGCATTTGTTACGTGGATTGTTCGCTCCAAGTGGTTCATACATCCCATGAGAGGAGGAACTAATCCCTTGTTGAGAGGAGCTATCCCTTTGAAGGAGGACTCTATCCCTTTGAAGGAGGAGCTGGTAACTGATCTCCATTGCACTATAAATTGAGGCATTGGGTCAGTGGCCAGAGAGGTTAGAAGCTGAACTTTTGAGGGTAAATGCTAGTGAATCAAGACTTCCTATTTGAGCTTAAGAGGAGAGATCACATACCTTTTTGGCTTCATTGGGGAGTGAGTGAAGCTTGTCAAAGTAGAGGAGACTTCTTGTTGGACCCTGGGAGGAACTTGTACAACATCAAGGAAAAGGTTGTAAAGTTCTTCTTCTTTTGAATTAATACAATCAAGCTCATTTTTCTCAACAAGTATCTCATGTTATTTGTTTCATGGACTCCTTTACTTTCATGTTAAATATGTTTTATAATATTGGTTATTCAGGTGCTATTTAATCGTTTGCCTTGTTTGTGCTTGCAGGTTTGCGACAAAGGAACTTACTTGGATCAAAGGAGCGAAGGCATCTCCAAACTTGCGTTGGACATGAGGTAGGCCTTAAACACATTTGTTTTCCATTATTTATAAAGCACATTTAGAGAAAGATAGTGTCTGGTTGGTGTGTTTGTCATTAGGTCTTCATTAGATTCTAGGAAGGTCTGTCTTGTCCGCAAGATCGACTCATTCCGCGTGACAACATCTTTTCGCCCCCGGTAATCGTGGGCATAAACACACTCCAACGGACCATCCATGGGTCTCGTGGCAATGGCGGTTCCACTCAGCCAGCTGGTAGTGGAACAACGGAACCCACTCCAAGAAGAATGTCACTAGAATAGACCCATAGAAAAAAAGCTTCAGGTTTCCCACTTTAGCTTTTGATAGCTAGCGCTTCATGTTGACCTTCATAGCTTCCGCCCAGTTGAAGATAGTGGGCATCGTATAGTTGATAGCATATTAAACCTTCAACTTATTAGTCTCATGTTGTGCCTGGGCCCTAGCCACTCTGTTGATGGTCAGTAGTAACACTCTCAGCACAAGATCCTGAACTGTCATAATCTCGATCTTGCCACTTTTTGATTTGAGTGCTTCAGGGCAATATTCTGCAAGTAGAATGGTTACACTTGCCCCAATTTTCGTTGAACGATATATATTGACTGGCTCCCCTCTCCAGGACAGTCCCGTGATGAAATAAATGTCTGAAGTTTCCAACTCTAGCTCTTGGTCATGGATCATGAAAACTTCGTGATTCATGTCCTAGAGACTGATTAGATACCATAACAATTCAGGTTGAGCTCGTAGAATTGGTGTAAGGAAGAATTTGAGGAGCCCATAGTTCCTCAAAGCATCCAAGTAATTCGAGTCAGCCATTGCTTGAGTTTCAATATCCTCATGCTCACATTCCTTCCAATCCACCATTTTTCTCGATTTTTTCCCTGTAAAAACCATATAATCAAGTCAATAAACATCTTTGGCCAGAGAATTTTCAATTCAAAAGGATGAATTGGGAAAAAACATGAAAAAATTTTGTTCATGGCATTGACATGACTATTTTAAAAACAGTAGCATTGATGACATGCTTTACAGTGTTCATAGCGCCCAATCAGCGTGATTCCATGCTCGAAAATCACGCCGACCGAGGGTGATTTTTTTTTGACAAAACATCCTCATGAAATCCAAAAAATGGTTAAAACTAGGTAAAATATGTATGGAAATGGAGCTTAAGGTCTTGGCTCTTACCTGCAACTAACAGCTTGGTGAATGGCCTATCGGATCTGTCGTAATCTGCTCTAGAAAATTAGGGCACAAGTGGGTAAAAATCTCCACACAAACTTAAAATGGTAAATGGTAAAAAATAATTACTTTTTCCTCCTTTTGTTCATTTTTTCATGAAATATTATGGTTTTTGAAGTATTTTTTACATATTTTGCCTCAGAATCTGGATAATGCATTTACCCTTTGTGCAACGATAGGTGACTAATTATCGATGATGGTACTAGAGTCACGTTTAATCTCTTTTGTTGACTCGTAAAACTCAAATGAAAATATCACCAAGTATTTTTCCCTTTTTTGACTCGTAAAAGAGAATAAGAATGGGGGCTTTGCTTTCAACCTCTCTTCTGACACTTTAAACACGAAAATATTGCTGAGCTCTCATCGTTTTGAACTCGTTAAAGGCTGTGAAATGTCGTTCACCCAATATATGTTTACCCCTTTTTCGGGATGGGACGAACTATTTACGAAAAAGGTACTCTTTGACTGAAATGGTCAAGCGATTCTCTCAAGCATCATTTTCTACCTTTTCAAGCTTGAGAGACACAAATGTACGAAAAGGGACCATGTGGATTTTTCTTTTCTGTGTCTTTTTCAAATTCTCTAAACATGAAAAAGATAACGAGTTACACCTTTGTCAGACTCGTTAAACTATTAAATGACATTGGATTTGTCACCATGACGAACGTGAGCTTCTCCTTCCTAGGTCTCATTAAACTTACTAGGTCGGATTCGTCCAAGGGATGAACTTACAGTGCAAGCACATGTTATCCCCTTCAAGCTTGCAATAAAAAATAATTGGGGTACCTGCAAGAAATGGTGGGGGAAAATTGGAAATCTTATCAGTCATGTCAACATCTCACTCTTGAACATGACACTTTCTACTTCGTGTCAAGTTGGGATATCATCCTTTTCATCATTGAACTTTGTGGGTTGGGCCATTCAATTTTGCCTTCCATTTGATCTCTCCACATCATCGTGACCATCGATCCTATGGATCCAAAAGCTTCCAAACTTTGGGGTTGTGTCACTGATATGTTCAAGAGTTAGTCCTTCTGTAGTTATACTTACTCCTGATTCTATGTATCATCTGAAATAATGTGCATCCCTTTGTGTCATGTCGATGATGTGGGATACATCATGGCCCTCCTTCAACATGGTCGCTTCTTATCGAATTCAACTCATTATCCTAGAAGTTGATTGAGAGACTCCCTTCTAGTACCTTAGATCTTGCATGCCCTAATGGCAAATTCTTTGCACTCGACGACAAGTTCACATCATTGACTTTCCATCGGGTGATTTCATGGGTGTTCGACATGAGTTCCTTTATTCACATTCCATGAATTGTGTTGCTGGTACCTTAAGAGCCATTGTTGTTATTGGTGGTTTCTCTCGTGCTTGTTAATGGTTCACATCATTGACTGGTAATCAAGCGATTTTCTAGCATGTTTGACTTTAATGCATTTATTCACATGTTAGGATTTGTACTTTGATTGGTTCGTTTGGAGCACAAGACCCTGGGCTCATATTACACCAGTCTAGGCTGCGAGGCAATGTGACATGATCATGTTGATATACATTTTTATTTCAGATGGATGGTTGCGATGCTACCATCAATTATTATATGTGATCCTTATCATTATTGGATGGTTGCGACCACACCTTGGTTTTGTTATGATCCTTTCTATTGGATGGTTGCGCCCATGCCTTGGATCCATTTACATGATCATTCTTTGAATGGTTGCGTCCATACCATGATTCATGTATCATTATTCAGAGTTTTCAGTGATGGATATGTATCTATGCTTTCTTGTAGGTTTTCCGATGATAGATTCTAATTCCCCACATCTACTTGTAAAGAATTTTACCCCTCACTCTAGTTCGACCTTCATGCTTTAGGGGGCATCTGTTACACAACATTTTGTCAATGTCCCTGTGCTCCCCATCCATGATCTTGGAGGACCTATGCAGTGAACCTGACATGATTTTCCATCACGAAGACACTCCCAGTAT
>APFE030709611.1:0-20679 GCA_000404065.3 Pinus taeda
CAAGCAAACAGCAAGCTCATGGACAGAGGTATGACAAATCCCAAGTCCAATGTCATTATTGTAAGAAATATGGGCACTGTGCCAATGAATGTAGGAAAAAACAAAATGACATGAATAGTAGGCAGAATGTTAATTTTGCAAATGAAGAAAATAAAAATACAAAGAATGTGTTGTTAACGTGTAACATTGCACAAGACAAACAAGAAGATGTTTGGTTCTTAGATTCAGGCTGTAGTAATCACATGACTGGAAATATTGCAATGTTTGCCAATCTGGATGAAGATGTGAAATATGAGGTAACAACAGGGACTGATACTAAGATAACTGTCAAGGGTAAGGGCAGAGTCAGTATCCGAGCAAGAAATGGAGAACAGATGATTGTGCCAGAGGTATACTATGTACATGGGCTGAAATGTAATCTTTTGAGCATTGGGCAGCTCATTGATAAAGGTTACAACGTGCTTTTCAAAGATGATATGTGTACAATCACAGATATACCTCCAAGTAAGAAGATCATTGCACAAGTGCAAATGACCAGCAATAGAATGTTTCCTCTCAAACTTAGGGCAGATTTGAAGGAAGGAAGAACTATTGCAGCTGTAACACAAGAAGTCTTTCAGGAACAAGTGAAAGATGAGAATTGGTTGTGGCACTTGAGATTTGGACATCTTAATTTCGGAGGCCTGAATTTGTTGCACAGAAAGGGAATGGTAAAAGGATTTCCGTTGATTGAGAAACCGGACAGCCTTTGTGAAGGCTGTATAATAAGAATACAAAGAATGTGCTGTTAACATGTAACATTGCACAAGACAAACAAGAAGATGTTTGGTTCTTAGACTTAGGTTGTAGTAATCACATGACTGGAAATATTGCAATGTTTGCCAATCTGGATGAAGATGTGAAATCTGAGGTAACAACAGGGACTGATACTAAGATAACTGTCAAGGGTAAGGGCAGAGTCAATATCCGAGCAAGAAATGGAGAACAGATGATTGTGCCAGAGGTATACTATGTACATGGGCTGAAATGTAATCTTTTGAGCATTGGGCAGCTCATTGATAAAGGTTACAACGTGTTTTTCAAAGATGATATGTGTACAATCACAGATATACCTCCAAGTAAGAAGATCATTGCACAGGTGCAAATGACCAGCAATAGAATGTTTCCTCTCAAACTTAGGGCAGATTTGAAGGAAGGAAGAACTATTGCAGCTGTAACACAAGAAGTCTTTCAGGAACAAGTGAAAGATGAGAATTGGTTGTGGCACTTGAGATTTGGACATCTCAATTTCGGAGGCCTGAATTTGTTGCAGAGAAAGGGAATGGTAAAAGGATTTCCGTTGATTGAGAAACCGGACAGCCTTTGTGAAGGCTGTATATTGGGCAAGCAACACAAAGAATGCTTTCCAACAGGAAAGAGTATAAGGGCAAAAGCACCCTTGGAAATTGTTCACTCTGATGTGTGTGGACCGATGCAAGTACCATTACTTGGCGGAAATAGATATGTTTTAACTTTCATTGATGATTACACCAGAAAGACATGGGTGTACATGCTGGAACAGAAGAGTGAAGTGTTTGAGAAATTCTGCCACTTCAAAACTCTCGTTGAGAAACAGTGTGGGCATTACATCAAAGTGCTCAGAACAGACAGAGGAGGAGAATACATCTCCTAAGACTTTCTGCATTTCTGCAGAGAGAATGGCATACAAAAGCAGTTTACAACAAGGTACACACCTCAGCAAAACGGTGTTGGCGAAAGAAAGAATAGGACCATTCTTGACATGGTTAGAAGTATGCTGAAGGCAAAGCACTTGCCTCATGAGTATTGGGCAGAAGCTGTCACTTGCGCAGTTTACATCTTGAATAGATGCCCAACTAAAGCTGTCATGAACAGAATACCAGAAGAAGCATGGAGTGGTCAAAAGCAAACTGTCACTCACATGAGAGTATTCGGTTGTGTGGCCTATGCACATGTATCGGATCAGCTAAGGAGAAAGCTTGATAGTAAGGGGGAGAAGTGTGTGTTTTTTGGCTATTGTGATGAGTCAAAAGCATACAAACTCTATAATCCATCCACTAAGAAATTGATTGTAAGCAGGGATGTGCAGTTCATTGAAGATGAAGCTTGGGATGGAAGCCTAGAAAGACAGTGAATGTGAAGACAATTGTGTCTCATGAAGAAGAACAGGAAGGGGCAGCAGCAAATAATCCTTCCTTGGTGGTTCCTCCTCCACCACAGCAAATTCAGCAAACCACACCACAAGCTGGAATTTGAACAGCCTTAATAAGTCAAGGCAGTGCTTCTCCAAGCACACCACAGGGATCTGAAATACCCTCAAGTTCGGATGGAACTCCAAGCTCACCAAGAAGACCAAGATTCAGAAATCTGAATGAGATTTATGAACAAGGAGAGGTAAGTACCAATACCGGTCTGAATTCATTATTCGCTTTATATTGTCATGTTGATGACCCAGTTCATTTTGAAGATGTTGTAAATGAACATAAATGGATTGAAGCAATGAATGTAGAAATTGGTGCAATTGAAAAGAGTAAAACATGGGAGTTAGTGGACCTCCCTGAAGGCAAAGATGCCATTGGAGTTAAGTGAGTCTATAAGACCAAAAGCAATGCTGAAGGCAAGATTGACAGGCACAAAGCAAGACTTGTTGTGAAAGGCTACAAGCAGCAACAAGGCAGTGACTATGATGAAACCTTTGCCCCAGTAGCAAGGATGGAAACAGTTAGAATAGTGTTGTCTATTGCAGCACAACACAAATGGAAGATTTATCAGATGGATGTTAAATCTGCATTCTTGAATGGAGTGTTAAAAGAAGAGGTTTATGTTGAACAACCTCCAGGTTATGAAGTTGATGGCCAAGAGCATAAAGTTTGTAAACTGAAGAAGGCTCTTTATGGGCTGAAGCAAGCTCCAAGAGCATGGCACAGCAGAATAGATGCTTATCTGATTGAGAATGGGTTTGATAAGTGTGATGGTGAACCCACATTCTACATAAAGGAGAATGACGGTAAGATTATTATTGTTGTTCTATATGTAGATGATCTAATTTTTACTAGCAATGATGCTTCACTCGTTGCTGATTTTAAAGCAGTCATGAAAAGTGAATTTGAAATGACTGACTTGGGCTTCTTAAGATATTTTCTTGGAATTGAAGTAGAGCAAAGTGAAAATGGTGTTTTCATTTCTCAAGATAAATATGTAGAAGCTGTGTTGAAGAGATTTAACATGCAGAACAGCAAGGCAGCTGTGACTCCAACTGTAATGGGGCTAAAATTGACCAAACAAGACAACAGTAAGGATTTTGATCCAAAATTGTACAAGAGCATAGTTGGCAGCCTTATGTACTTGACTGCAACTAGGCCAGACATTATGCACACTGTGAGTTTAATCTCCAGATTTATGGAAAGACCGAAAGAGACTTATTGGCAGGCAGCCAAGAGGATTCTAAGGTATGTGAATGGAACGAAGGGGTTTGGTATTTTATACTCCTCTTTTGAAAGTTTCATGTTGACAGGTTACACAGACAGTGATTGGGCTGGAAGTGTTGATGATAGGAAAAGCACATCAGGATATGTGTTTCATATGGGATCAGGAGCCATCTCATGCGCTTCCAAGAAGCAACCAGTTGTGGCTTTGTCAACAACAGAGGCAGAGTATGTCGCAGCAACAGCAGCAACATGCCAAGTAGTGTGGCTGAGAAGAGTTCTCAGAGATTTGTGTCATGAACAGGAAAATGGCACAACCATTTACTGTGACAATAGCTCAGCAATAACTTTGTCTAAAAACTCTATTTTTCATAAAAGAACAAAGCACATAGATACAAAATTTCACTTCATACGTGAATTGGTTAACAATGGTGAGATTGTTTTGCAGCACTGCAGAACAGAGGATCAGTTGGCTGACATCTTGACAAAACCATTTCCAAAGAAAGATTTTGATCATTTCAGGAAATGCCTGGGTATGTAGCAGTTGAAACTAAGGGGGAGTGTTGGAATTTAATTCCAACTGCATCACATAATTGTTGAACAAAGATTTGATCTACAACAGTTGTTTCAGATTGTTCGGTGCCGCAAAGTCTTCTGATATTTTTGAGCATTAAATTCAGAAATTAAATCCCCTGCAGACAGCCATCTTATTTTTGCTGAAAAGGCATCACCGCCTTTTGCAATAAATACAAAGATAAATATCAACAGATATTTTACTTAGTTTATTGTTTAATCATATTTTTACTTTCCTATAAATGTAACGCACAGTAGTTATGTTTTCAAGTGCAAGAAGGTGTAAGCAGAAAAGAACAACAGTTCTGTTTTCTGTCTGAGTGTAAGAAATTTTAGAACAGCAGTTCTGTTTCTGAGAGAAGGTTTGAAGAACAAGAGTGTGTCTCTTTTGTAATTGCACAGCAGTGCTGAACCTGCGATTTTCTGAGTTAGAGAAAATCAAATTCTGGAACTGAAGTGTTCCTCTTGTAAAAACTTAGTTTACTGTATTAGTTTTGTTTATTGTTCACGAGTACAAGTTTATTGTTTTGCTGATTTTCAGTTGCTGTTATACTAAGTGTCAAAAACACTTTGCTATTACTCTGTAAATCTATTAGTGACTTGACGCCAACTATCTTAGTTGCTGTAACACCAAAGCGTCAATTTTCTTAAAGTGACTTAGCGTCAAAAACGTGTTGCCGTTACGCCAAGTGGCTTGACGTCAAAAATCGCGTTGCTGCAACACCAAACTGTGTTGCCGCAACACAGTTTCCAGTAAGCAATTTTTCTGTTTTTCCGTGTTACCAAAAACATACTGTTATTCCTGTAGCTGCAACACCAGAATCTTGTTGCTGCAACACCAAGTCTAGAAAACGAAATTATCAGTTTTTGTGCTGAAACAGAGCATTTTTGTGTTGTCTGTTTGTTAAGGAATTTAGCAGAAAATTCCACCATTGTATCAGAGCGTTGTTCTCTAGTCTTTTGTGTTTGAAATCACCATAAAATTCCAACAGAGCCCAGATAAGGAGAACTCCATTTGTTCAACGAACTCTCTTTCCTTGCATGTACCATCTGCTTCTTTGCCTATCTAGCCTCAATGGATGTTCTTTTCCGGGAAGCAACACCACATCTAGAAAGGTCGATAATTCGTAGTAAAAACATATATGGCACCACATCTCTTTACCACTCGGATCTCCTTATTTCTTCCATGATTTCTAGTCCCTTTGTTATTGGGTCAAAGGCTACAAGGATCCACTGTCAAATTCCATGATTTGTAGTCCCTTTGTTATTGGGTCAAAGGCTACAAGGATCCACTGTCAAATTCCATGATTTCTAGTCCCTTTGTTATTGGGTCAAAGGCTACAAGGATCCACTATCAAATTTATGAAGCTAAGAGATATGTTCCGCAAACCACGATTACATTAGCTATTCAAACTATTTACAATGAAAACGAATTAATTTCCACATCTTTTCTCCTCTTAATTTGTTGATCTCTCACTTACTTTTCCCACGTTTACCTGCTAATGTGGCTGAACATGTTTCATAGTAACAAGCATGCCAGTGCATTGATTATCGCTAAGCATTGACTCACATAATATGTAATAATGGAAGCAGTGTATCAAATGTTATCATCACACAAGTAGTAATCATCCTGGTCTAATGGTACTTATTCCAACCATCAATGATTAAGCACTTAGCATTAACCAGATTAAATACTACTTATTGAACATGAATGAATAAATAGCGTAATTACATAAATAAGGAATTACAACCATGTCTCTCTGTGAGAAAAGTGAGTCAGAACCGCTGTTCAATCCGTTTTTCCTCTAACATGATGAGAACATCTATAAATGAGAACCACGATGGAGCCTGAAAAGAAAATCCAAGATCTTCAAAACATATTTTGGCAAAAGACGACTACGAAATATGCTAGTAGTTTTCTCAACCTTTCACCACCTTTCATTTCGGACCTCAACATCCTGTCGTTCCTGGTTGGGTGGACGAATTCCCCCACTCTACACCAATGTGGCAACTATGGATGAGGGTCTAGATGAATCATGTCAAGTTTAGTGACAATATTTACTAACTAAAAATAGCCTTATGATCCCATTCTTCCAATAAATTGGAAATAGAAACTTTCATTAAAAATAAAAAATAAATGCAATTAAGGTATAAATAAAGTTAAATTAAACCAAACAAAGCCAAATGGGTATTGCATGCAGAAGCCAAGTGGTTGCCCCTTCTAGATCTTCAGCCTTCTTCTCCAAGATGAGATTGTTGTTATTGAGCTTATGAAATGGATTTCCCTATTTGCCAATCTTTTGTTGTCTACATACACTGGCAATGCAGAACTTTGTTGTTTTCAGTCACAACTTTAGTTGTTGGTATTCACCTGTGCACAACTTTTGTCTTTTGCATTTACTTGTATTGGAGCAAGCAACACCGACTACAGTTTTCTGGTGGTAAAATGAAAGGAGGTAACCTTCACTGGTTTGGTAAGTGAGGGAAAATCCTCTGGACGCCCAAAGAAATCTCAAATGATCCCTTTATGGTATTGAAGTAGAGCACAACAAGCCGATGGCAACATGAATAAATAACGTGAATGCTCCTGAAAACTCCCATAATGTAATGAAATATTGCAATAGGGATTCAAATTGGCAATCTATTTATCATGATTGAAGGTATGGGCCAAAATACTCTTAAATTTGAATCTTTGTTTGTAGAATTTCTCATTGTTTCAGTTGATTGTATCCAACACGATGGTTTCCCTTCAGAACGAGGGCAAGCAGATGAGGTGGTTTCCAGCGGATGAGGATATTGGAGGAAATATCTTCTGGGCACAATTTATAGGGTCTCAGATCTGAAAAGAGTGAAGAAAGGAGGAAACGATAAACGGTTTAGGGTTTCTGGCGCAGGAGAGGGTTTGATACCCAAGGTTGAAGAAATGAGGGTTTCCGTAGATGACGATGTAGAGAATGTGTTGTTACAAATGTTGATGCGGAAAAATGATAAACATGCTTTCTTGCACTAGGCCTATGCCTGTATAACCCTGGAGCGTAGAAGACAAATCTGTTATTCGGATCGAGGAGAAAAACGTGAACACCATTTCTTTCACACGATACCTGAGGGGCCCGCTCCAGAGCCTACTTATGTTCCAAATAATACATATCTGAAGCCAATTCAAGTTCGACCAACATCCCTTTGCTCGGGTTCAGATTCATCTGCAGTAGGTTAATGAGCTACCACTGTAACTTCCCAGGGCAAGGGCTATCGACACGCCCTGAGAATTTCCATATTCTCTGATGATGTTGGTGATGTTGGTGCAGATGATATTTCAGATTCACTTGAGCTTCAACCTCATGGTAAGCCGGAAAAATTACAATTATTTATACGCATTGATGAGTTGCATAATTTCGAAAGACATGTTTAGAACTCTATGTTATTGTAATCAGTAGGTCCCTACAAGTACCTGACACTGATCTAGCAACACACTCTTTGATTTTATAGACGATAGAGACATTGCGATGAAATAAGGCAAGCTATGTTTTCGTTGTAGATCAAAAGAACTCGCTAGAGGCAGGGATGGGTACACAGAGGTGGAAGGATGGAATGCTCCTCGTAGGGTTTTCTACTTGTCATATAAGCTTTGGTAGGGTTCCATAGGCTGTGTAAGCTTTGGTGGTAAAGACAAGCTCTGGCGGGTGGTCAACTATCTATATGAACAAATGTCTAAACGTATCTATGAACAAATGTCTAAACCTTAGACTAGGTGGATTTCCTTTCAACTTTGCCATAGACGAATGTCTAAATGTCATGTAAATACAAATACATGAAGTGACCGAAACTTTCATGTAAATAAAAAATGTCATGTAAATACAAATACATGAAGTGACCAAAACTTTCATGTAAATAAAAAATGTCATGTAAATACAAATACACGAAGTGACAAAAACTTTCATGTAAATACACGCAGTGATAGAAACTTTACGTATCCGAAGAAAATCGGAGAAAAACTTGGTAACATTAAATACTATAAACTAATGCTAACATTAACTTACAACTTACAACTGTGAAATATACTAATGAAAAAATCCATATAATATACAATTTGCCCCGGGAAAAGGCCAAATATGACTATCAAACTGCAAAATATGATGTATGCTATGTTCGGTACATGGTAATACACAGCTAAAGGAAGACTTACCAGCTTTAACATCTTCCTTACCAGCTTAAACTAATGTTAAAGGCAACATACCGATAAAGGCGACATATCGATTACTATAGTCCGTGGATATCGATTACTATAGTCCGTGGGCAGGGACTAATAAAGAAACAAAGTGACGTGCCTTATTATCAAATTCATGTTTTTTATTAAATTTGAGTAATTTGTTTATCGAACTAGGTTAATTATTTTAGAAATATAAAAAAGCTAAAATGGTTAGTGCACATTATCTATTAATAAAAAATCCATCGTTTTGTTTTGAGTTTCTTTTAATTTCAACTTAGTTAGAAATATGTTTATGATAGGTAATGAATTTTGTTGGTGAATATTATCTACTCTAAACATAATTAAGAAATCTCCCATAATTCTTTTAAATAAGATATAATTCATAAAACCAAAAACAACATATGTGCTATAAATGGTACATATTATTTCGCTAACTACAAAATCGTGTTCTTGTCATTAAAGTTATGAAATAAAAAAAAAAGACATCAAACTAAGCAGTACGTTAAACAACACCACCATTGAGTGGAGGTTAACCACGAAGTATAAT
Source organism: Pinus taeda (assembly GCA_000404065.3). Classification (NCBI taxonomy): domain Eukaryota; kingdom Viridiplantae; phylum Streptophyta; class Pinopsida; order Pinales; family Pinaceae; genus Pinus; species Pinus taeda. The sequence goes on from APFE030709611.1 coordinate 8,771, forward strand.
ACTACCCCATCAATGTTAGTGGCGTCTAAAGGTGGCCCCTCTCTAGAACACCATGCCAAGCTTATCCCCTATTCGTCCAAAAGTACTTAAATATGACGAACGAAAAAGAAAAAAAATGTTCCATCCTTTTCACCTAGCATTTCAAACACAAATAGAGACTTATTAGACCCTTATGACCATTCTTAAAACCTTATCACATAACTCCATTGGCAATGATATATGGGTTTTCTTATATGAAAATCAAAACTTTATGACAGAGAGTGAGGGAAATGACACTGATATTTATAATTTAATTTAATATTTAAAAAAAAAAACTTTATCACCTAACTCAATTTCCACTTTAATTTAATATTTAAAAAAAACCTTTATCACCTAACTCAATTTCCACTGACATATGATTTTTCTTACATCAATATCAACCTACAAAGCGTTGGAGTTCACAAATAAGAGTGAGAGTAACGATATTAATAACTTAATATAGTATTAAAGATGAAAAAAGTTATCGAACATAATTTTTCCTTTATTAAAAAGATTTATAAGAAGTTACGGGTAGATATATATTTTCAATGTTAATATTTTGTTTGGCTTTAATTAGTTTTTATAACCATTGATAATAGAGTTGGTTTTTTAAGTTTCCATTATATATAGATATATATATATTTCTCACAAATAAGAGGAATTGGTTCTTTTCTTTGTCATACTTTGTAGTCTTAGGATTCATTTATTTTAATTTTCAATTTCTTGTTTTTTCATTTTCGTTAGAAAATAGTAGTGTCCTTGTTCTCTTGCCCATGGCCTTATCATTACATATGGTAGGGGTGCTTATAATAAGTTTGACACCTCCAAGGTCATTTTAATGAAAGACACATCAATTAAATGAAAAATTATGCAATTCTTTTAGTAGTAGCCTCAATTGATTCAAGAGTGACATCCATTCCTCGATCAACATGCATACATGATTAACAGACTATATATAGAAGTTATAGGTATGAAGGTAAGCATGAACACACTACTAGATGGCCTATGTTCGGACCTTAAATTCTCTCCTTGAATACTTACTAATTATATTCATTGTGACCAACTTGCACGCTAGGTGTAAAAGTTATCTTTTATTGTTATATATCAATATCCAATGCAAAAGCATGATAAAATTTAGAATGCTTGTCTATAATCTTCATGTTCAAGATATTGAATGGTTGGAGAAGACGAAAAACCCATGGAGTGCAAGGGTATTCATTTGCATGGAACCAATGATGAGGTCATCTTCTAAACTTCTATTCCTATCCATAACTAGGGTAACTTAAACAAAATTATCTAGAAATATTTAATTCAGCAAGCTATATGGAAGATTTATGGAAATGACACCAAATCAATTAGTCTACAAATCCAAATGTTCAACATTACATCAACATCATATTGTTATATTTTGCAAGTTCCAGGTGCAACATTATATCTATGTTCCAAAAAAACACTTCATATTCAGTTATAGTATATTACCTACACTACATCCTCAATTTTCTCAGATTTAGAATCTATGTCATTCCACACCCTTTCCAATTGTTCTCACAAAGATGCAGTAATAATAACACTTCATTTCATTAATATATGCTTACAGACAGAATGGAAATAAGACTAGCTTAGGTGAAGGTAGCTTATCTCTGAGAAGAGATGTGGCGGCTACATGCCTATGAATTGTGTTACAATGAGGCTCAAAGGCCTACTTATTATTGAGAAACAATGGAAATTTTTAAACATCCAAAAACTAACCCTAGGAGATGAACAACAAAACTATGGGCCCTGTTTGGGTAAATTGGTACATCAACTTCCTAGGGTTGTTAACTTTGACATATGATCTTTGTTTGACATGCACAATACCTCATTAGAAATATCTATCCAAGGACTACAACTTTTGGATGACGAAGATCAATTTCTAATCCAAGATGGGCCGAGTTTTCCCAAAAAATGTCATTTAGGGCCTCAAAATGGCTCCAGAAGTTCAGGACCCAAAGAACTACCAAAAATCGTAAATTGTGCTACAAATAAGGAAACTGAAAGAATTAAAGAAACAATGGTGGGGGTCCAAAACGAATAGGTGGGTGGCCACTAATATCCACCTGGATCATTCCTCCCCCCTTAGGAATCAATGGTCGCTATTGCATTGAGTTCCTCCATGGGATGAGGAAACTTTTGTTGAACTTGCTCCCTGGTGAGCCACTTGCCCTCATGAAGGAGTTGGCATGCTTTGACAACTCGACATATGATGGGCCTCTAAATTAGACATAAATTAAGGCATATGAACATCCTTCAGCACATTAAACCTCTATTTTTACATTAGATAATGTATTTTTAACTTTAATATATTCATTAGGAAGGTTTATGAATAATTGCATATTTGTGCCTAATATTATTTATTTTTGTGGAATATTATGAAAATGTTGGGCATATTATGAAGATTTGGAGGAGGAGATAATTTATGAACTTGCTCCCTACCACAGGAGGATCACTATTAATTAATAAATCAACAAGATATTATGGAATTATGGCACAGATTGTGGAACTCCAATGATTGAGAAAATCTAGGAATGTGTTCCCTGCCATTTAATGCAGATTCCTAGTATTGGGAACCAAATCCACTAATCAAGGGATTTTGGTGGGGAAAGCTTCCTCAATTCATGGGGAATGATTCCTAATCATTTTGTATAAGTACCAAGATGAATTTTCCTTTAGGGAGATTTTCATTAGTGTTCTATTGGAGAGAACTTGCAATTCTGCAGCTCCACTATATTTTCTTGCATGCATGTAATTGTATTGATGGAGATAATGAATATTGGTGTTATGTTCAGCTTCTGAATATTCTCCTCCTCCATAGGTATTTGAGTTTCCTTGGGATTGGCCATAGCAGGAGCCTCAGAGCCCTTTCATACCATTTATTTCCTTCTTTTCACTTCTTATTCACATGCATCTCTGGTTTTTATTTCTTTTCATTTTTGCATTTAGTATTAATGATTTCTTGTTGTAGGATTGGGTTAAATGGTTTATGTAAGTTATTTTTCAGGATCACAAGCATAATTTCATCCTTCAAAAATCTTTGGAAGGTCATAGTAATCATTGAGCTACTTGGATTAGCTTTCTTATTCTCAAATCTAGATTTCTAGAACTCATTTGTGACAAACAATAGTAAATTTCTATTGTTTTTTAGAGCAAGATAGCAAGCTTCAGTCAATTCGGTTCCACTTTCATTAGATAAAAAAAAACCTTGTTCATAACAAAAATTACCACATTTCATTTTCACTTGATTAGGCTAGGCATTGACTTACTAGCTCACTAGTTCTCGAATGTCTAGATTTTCGACTAGTAATTTTCTCCTATGTTTTAGCATGGGTTAAAATAGGTCTTTTTGAGTGATACCACTTGGAATGGGGACCTAAGAGATCCTAGTCAATGAAAAAAATTGTCCCATCCAATTTGGATTTGGTTTTCTTGGTCATTCAATGAATTATAAATTCGTATAGTAAATCTGTAACATCCTATAGTAAAACAGGGGATCCTGTAGAAGAACTAGGAGATCCTATAGGGGAACTAGTACATCCTGTAGGAAATATTGTAGTAGCCTGTTTTGAGCCTGAATTGAGAAAAATAATCATTGAAGCTGGGATTAGACCTCTACATGACCTCCATGCCATCATGACCAATTTAACCCTCTTCCTCCATACTTGTCTCCCCTACTAAATAATAAGTGATCACTACAACAAAACAGGCAATTTACGCCAGATTTAGCACCAGATTTTAGTGTATTTTTCTCTCCATTGGGATGATCAACCTGGCGCTAAATTTGGCTCTATTGTACAATTTTTAAAGCATCCTTTTTTGCGCCAAATTTTGCATCATATTTTGCACCAAGATTTACATTTGGTTCTACAACGGGGTTTTGCTTCTAGTTTTGTGCCATTTTTTGCATCTATTTTTGCATCATTTTTTGCTTCCTGTTTTGTGGCATTCTTTGCTTCTATTTTTGTTTCGTAATTTGCATCAAGTTTTACACCATCTTTTGCATCTGATTAAGTGCATTTTTTGCATCGAGTTTGTGCCAGTTTTTGCATCTAGTCTTATGCCATTTTTTGCTTCTAATTTTGTACTTATTTTTACATCTATTTTTGCATCAATTTTTCTACATTTTTTTACACCATTTTTTGCATCTAATTTTGCACCACATGTTGAATCCGATTTAATGCCAAATTTTTCATCCATTTTTGCACCATTTTTTTCATCCACTTTTTCGTTTCATTTGTCTCCCTTTTTTTCATCCTATTTTGCATCTAATTTTGCATCATTTGTTGCATCCAATTTAACATCATGTTTAACAACATTTCTTGCATCCAATTTTGCATCATTTTGAGCATCTAAATTTTCACCCTATGTTGGACCATGTGTTGTGTCCACCTTTGAATGCCATTTTGTGTCTAATGTTACGTTCAATTTTGAGCCATTTTTTTCGTCTACATTTGCATTTGTTTTTGCACCAAGCTTTGAATCATTTGTTGCACCTCATTTTGCATCCAATATTGCATCCAAATTTGAGCCATTTTTATGCCCATTTTTGCACCATTTTTTCTACTTTTATGTCCAAATTTTCACCATTTTCTATGTCCAATTTTGCATCCTTTTTGGTGTCTAATTTTGCATCCTTTTTGGCATCCAAATTTGCATCCTTTTTTCTGCCACATTTTGTGCCCACATTTGCATCTCATTTTGCACCTAGATTTTAGTCTGAATTTTCATCTAGTTATGCATAATTTTTGGCATCCTTAGTTTCAACCTTTTTTAGTCCCATTTTGCTTCTTGTTTTGTGTCTTTTCTTACATCCTTTTTGCACCCAAATATTCATCCTAATTTTACACCATTATTTGCATCCTCATTTTGGTGTCCATTTTTACATCCTTGTTTGCGCCCAATTTAGTATCTTTTTGTATACCCTATTTTGTTCCCTTATTTGTGTCTAGTTTTACACCCTTTTTTAATTCTACTTTAAAACTCTTTTTGTCTCATTGTTTGCATCTTGTTTTAATGGCTAGTTTAACATCCAATTCTACTCCCAATTTTGCATCGATGGTTACGTCCACTTTTGGCTTCTTGTTTAGAGTTTTAACTTTTACTTCCATTTTACTAATTTATTACATAGTGAAATATATTACAGTTTCTAAATATCATTTTGCTGTAGGATTTAATGCACAGTTAGATGAACATAAAACCCTCTTAGTTTATCCTAGAAACCTAAGATAGAATGATTAAGAGAAAGGTTGTTCTAGGGCTCAAGATTCTTAGTAGATCAAGATGTAGAGTATATATTAAGAAAAGAATAATGAATTCATGTGAGTCCTCGCATGTAGGTATTGTTGAAGTTTTTAGTGTAGCAGGGAAGCGCTCTTAGATAGCTCCAAATCTTGGTCCTACACACAAGAGAGAGAACAAAGAAAACTTCACAACATAATATCTTGATAATTGAAACTATCATAAACATATAAATGTTACTAAATAAATCAATATAAACCAAAATCCCATACATTCATTAGTTAAATAGGATAAGTAAAGAATGAATAGTAGCATATGGAAGGAAGAATAACTAATCTATATTACTAAAGGAGTTGGAGGATAGTTACAACCATCATATACAGTTGCAACAACACCTCTCCCAACTCCTAGCTCCAAAACTCTCCCTCTCAAGATAGATCTCAACAGTGTGACAATACATGAACTCCCATCATTTCCTCAATGGCCACACCTCCAATATATAGGAAAGTGAAGGCTATGAAGATTTCCTAAATTCCTCATTACTTTAGTTTTGGCAAAAGCTTTTGGGTGAATAGCGTTTCCTCATATAAAAATGGCATTTTCCACTTTTTAGATGCTTTTGTGCTTAGGAAAAAGCTTCCCATGCTTTATGGCTGTTTCCCACTTTTGTATGCTTTTATTTTTTAGGAAAAATCTAAATATGAGGATAAAGAGATCACATTCCACCATATGAGTTTCTGAAAGTGAACAAGAGTGTCAAAATCTAGTTAACTCGAGCTTTTTTCCGGAATTTTCATTTTAAAATGTTAACATTGAATTTCCATGTAAGCCAATCAAAATCTTTTAAAATTTAAAAGACATATAGTTGTGGATTTTTTTAATAATATAACTTACCTAATTTAACTGTGAATGCTGCCCAAGTGACCCAAAACTATATTAAATATTAAAAATAGTTTAATATCTTAATCTATAAAAGTTGTAGAATATTTTTAATGAAGGGTAAATCATGGCGTGTTAAATAAATAAATTTAAATATAAAATCCTTAAATCCTAAATTTAATTTTAATTTTAAATTTATTTTCTTAAATTATATTTATTATTAAATCTTGTATTGATAAATTAATTTAAATATCATATAAATATATGCGTTGTTTTGATAAAAGTGCATTTTTTGAGTAACTAAAATTATATTAAAATTTCTTTTAAATTTAAGTTTTCTTAAATTTTTGTAAATAAATTAATTTGAATAAAACAATCCATTAACAGTTATTTTTAATAAAAGTGACGTATTTGGGTATTAAATCTTTAAATTGAATTTCTTTTTTAATTTAATTATTAAATCTTGTCTAATATATTAATTTAAATATAAAATACATATATAGTTATTTTGATAAATGTGACATTTATTTGGTAATTTTGGTAAAAGAATAATAAAAATGATATATTAAAAAATTGTCTACATGGCATTATTTTATTAGTTTCTTAATTTTTTCTTAGGTGGTTATTCTTTTGGTAACAAAATTTAGATGAAGGGGAGAACTTGTTATAGACGAGGATACCATGGTCCTCATGGTACATAACTTGTATTATAGGCTTATATAGTTTAGGAGAAAGGCGTATTTGAACCAACAACATAGTATTCTCCTCCAAGATGATGAGGAGGTATTTTCATGTATAACACATTTAAGAATATATCACAATTCAAATTCATAACTTGGTATTTGTAAGCAAATTTAAGGGTAATTGACAACATTCATAGCAAATATAGCAGTATCCTCATATATAACAATTCTCCATCAAAAAATCATTGACAATTTTCAATATACATATTACTACTAAATCAACATTTATCACATATATCATTATTCCAAGGTAAATTCACAACATTACATCCAAAAATAGTAATGTCATCATACATAATCATTCTCCATAAAACTCATTGACAAGTTTCAACACATATATAAAGTAACAAGATAATACTAATAATATCTTCATCATCCTTAATCAAATCAACTAAGATTCAAATGTGTGATTATCATATCAAAGTATTTCATGAACACCATTATTCTAAGGTAAATTCACAACATCCATCAAAAGATAGTAATATCATCATACATAATAATTCTCCAACAAAATAATGTTAAAATTTTTCAATATATACATAAAGGAACAAGATAAAAATGATAATATCATCATCATATTTAATCAAATCAACTAAAATTCAATGTAAGATTACCAAATAGAAATGTTTCATACATATCATTATGCTAAGGTAAATTCACAACATCCATAAAAAAATAGGAATCTCATCATACACAATAATTCTTCATAAAAAAATTGTAAACGATTTTCAACATATTCACAAGGTGACAAGATAGTACCGACAGTATCATCATCATTATTCAAATAAACTAAAATTAAAATGTATGATTACCATATTAAGACATCCAACTAAATATAAAAAATAACACATGGCTAGCTAGCACCATGAAAATCATAGCCAGGCTCATCCTCATGATCATTTCCATGATCATCATCTTGACCATCCTAATAATAGCATCCACATAATCATCACCAATGCCATCACCATCCTCATCCTCATCATCTCTAATATATGATGTAAACTAAACATAGTCTATATCATCATCTTTGTGGTCATTACCTATAACGTTTTGCAAAAAAAAACAATATTACATGTTAGTACTAATTCTATAGAAAAATGCATATTTTTATTACAATGCTAACAATAAAATGAGGTAGGACATAATAACATTTAATAGTACTAAAAATAAAATGAAAATATGGCTTAAGATATATTTGAGATCCAACTAAGATTACACTTGTAATTCACATTAAGTAGTAGAATCATTTTTTAGTCCATATGAAGTAGGTACCCATTTATTCTTCATATTATACTGTGAATGTTTCTTATGATTTCCACGCAGAATTGGTAAATTAATATTTACTGGAAGCTTTATTTCAAATTACAATTGTAATTCAGATTAGAAATAGAAGAAATTTTAACAAAAAAAGAATGTCACATGAAAAAGTAAATTGCTTTTAATGAAAAATAAGTCGGACACAATATGAATGTCACATGAAATATTGAGTTGTTTTTAATGCATGTACTTTTCTCTATAATAAGATGGATCCTAATGCTCTTTCAAGAACAAATGATCACAAATAATTACTTCATTTTATCCATTATCACACTTAATCCATTATACCTAGTGACGACGATGATTCCATTCAAATTGCTTTGAACTCTCTAAATATAATGTAAAATAGAAAACTCCACGACCACGACCATGACTACAACCGCCTCCCTTGCCTCGTCCACCATCAGAGGCAATGAACTTGGAGTTATGACCACAATAACAACCCCTCCCTTGCCTTGTGTCCACCATTAGAGGCATTGAACTAGGAATTAAGAGTAATCATGTTTTCATTGCTCTAATTAATCTCCAAGGAATCAAAACTTGATCAATATATCAAGGACTCCATCAAGGAATAGATATATCATAAGAGAATCTCAATAGGCTTTGCCAAAATATTGTGAAATAAAACTTATCTCTGTTTTATGAAATAACTCGAGTGAGTGGAATGAATGGTGGGAAACACTTACCAAGGAAAGGAATATTTTTGGTTCGTCCTTATTTCTATTATTATTTTTGCTTCTTAGAATGGAGGGAAGTGTTTAAAAAAATTCAAAAAATATAATTATTATTATTATATATATATATATATATATATTAATATATATAAATAATTATTACCAATACTATAATAATATATATATAATATATATTACCCAATTACTATTAATACCTCATTATATATATATATCTATATATTATATATAGTATATATATATTATAACTGATCATAAGTAGTTTAAATATAGTGTTCGTTAAAGTATTTTTTATTTTTCTAAAAAGAAAATATATTTAGTTTCTTGGCTTCCTTTTTATAACAAAAATTATATTTTCTTTTTATAAAAATGGATTTTAAACATCCATTCATGCTAAATTTGTGATTTTATGATATAAGTTTAAATTATATATAAAAAAAAGTAGCTTAATGCCATGCGTTGTGTCGCTGAGATGGGTATTATACATCTCTTCCTTGCTAAGTTATAGAATGTGCTTGGGTTTTCTTAATGCAATAAAATTAATTATTCTCTTCATTATATCTTGAGATGCTCCACTTGCACCTAATAAAACAATAAAGTTAAAATAGGTTTGCCTTTGTCGTTTGTAGATTTCTTTCCCCATTAATCCTTGTCTTAATAGATTAATTGTCTTATGGTGGCCTTGAGTAGCCACTCCCATTAGTTGCATGATTTTTAGTTTTATGTTAGTGACATTTCTGAGGATTGATAACATGTTATTTAATTTATGAAAATGTGTTATTTTCCATATTATTGTTAAATATTAATATTAAATATGTTCGTTTTGAACATGGTTTAGCAAAAAGTTCCCAAAAGGTTTATAGATTGTAATTTATAATGTAATGCTTCACTGCTTGATGAAATTGTTTTGGATATTTTTTTTAAAGATTCATTAATGATGAATTTTTATGGATGTTTTTTATTAGTATATTAACTTGTATGTGATAAAGTCAAAAGTCACCTCTTTTTGAGATTTTCATTGGTTAATTTCCCTTAAGGCTATCAGGTTCACCATTCAGTCCTAGGTTAAGGAAATATAGGAGTCATGAAGTGGCATTGTCCAATAACTTAAATCTTGGAACATGTTTTTTTTAGTCACATTATACTTCCTTTCTGTGTCATTCCCCATGAAAATAGTCTCATGGAACATGAGGGACCTCAATAGCAAAGGAAAACAAATACTCCTAAAACAAAAATGGTACGCAAAGCACCCATCAATAATGTTGATATAAGAAATAAAAATATTAAGTGAGGTTCTACCTCATATAATTAGAAAATGAGGGAGGAATTTCCAAGTTGTAGCGATTGATGATTAGATATACTTGGGTGGAATGGATATTATTTGGAATGTTCAGGACATCAAGGTTACCAATATGTTTACCTCTTTTCGCATTATCACAATATAATTTCAGTTAATTGACATCAAGGACTACTACCATGTTTCCAATGTCTATGACTCCAATATCACAAATGGAAAACCTCTATTTCTCAATTCTATTTCCAGCACAAGTAATTTATACTCCCCATCTCCGTGGATTATTGGGAGTGACTTCAATATTATCAAGTGTCTCGAGGGACAGAAAGGATGAATCACAATGTTTACCAAGAGATTTAGTAAGATATACCATCAAGGACCTAAATTAGTATCCATTAAATTTCTCAAGCAATGAGTCTCCAACCCACACATGTGGATCAATGACATGTAATACATGTGTGTGTTGTGACTAACTTAATGCACTATTCTAATAACTTCACAAACTTAAGTATTTCACTCCATCACATGATTGACTATAGTGTGACATAAGTAAACCAAGACTAGACATGAAACCCTTAGGCAAGAAAAATTCCCTAGATCCTCAATTAGGTGCTTAAAGGATGAAGTGAAAATGAAGGGGAAAAGAGGACTTCATGATTTAACCATCACAAACATGTGATCAAGTGTGACTAGGAGTGTATATATTCATATGTTTTCCAAAGAGGGTGTGAATACATGAGTTACCATTCATTAGGCCTTATTTTTCTTTCTTTTAATTTTTCTTATATATAGGACTTAGCAAATAAGGTTTTCACAAGTTTTGAACAACTCATAGATATAATATTTACATAAATTTTCAGTTTAACCTTAGAGTTTAGACTTAGATAAATCATTATAGTGTATATTTAATGATTTTGGCTTTCACTTTTTGATTTTCTTTCATCACAAATGACAAAAAGGGGAAATATTTTTCCACAAATCTATGAATTCTTAATCATAAAGGTGTCATGCGATGAAAAAAATTAATGATGTTATTCCATATGAAAATGATGGGTATTCTTGAGAAACGCTTATGCTTGTGGATGTCTCCTCCCTAGTTGAGAGGGAGTGAGCATTGACACCAGATTATCCATTTGTCATGTACTATGGCCGAGACTAATAGTCGTAAGCCTACTAAAGACACCAATAGGGAGGATGGTGGATTAGATAAATAGATGGGACCAATATTCTTTGAGAATTTGTGCTTTCACTAGGACTAACCGCCATAAGTCGAGTACATTAATCCAAGATAAGAATAGTCATGAGGATCGACTTTTCCTAGTGTCAAATATTATGAAAATGGATTAGGAAATGATAATGTGCGGACATGCCTGATGAAAATCCTAGTGCGGTAAGTGCCTAAAGAGGCAGTGGTGTCCAAATTTATGCCTCCCAACATTGTGTTATGATCTAATGGAGATATATAACTTGTTAGTCAAGGCCTTTCTATTTTAACAATGTTGGCTATGATGATTTAAATCATTGTTGATGCTTATCAATCCAGATCCCTTCTTATATGAATATTTCAACTTGATAGTACTTTTTTGTCTCATTATTGGTATCTTCCTAGTTTAGAGGGAGTTTCATCATCTTCATTATCATCATCATCACCACCATCAATCTCATCATTGCATTATTGTCATAATCACCATTCAT